>ML780716.1:303318-341042 GCA_009831015.1 Picea engelmannii | reverse complement strand
CTAGCCACCAATTGAATAAAATTGCATGCATAAACTCATTAAATAATTAAGATTTACTGCTAATTAATTTCTTGTAGCTTACCAGCTAGAGATCACACACAAATTTGACTGATACCATATTCTAAATGCATCTAAAAACATAAAGAAAACCTTGAATGCAACTATTCAATTAAACAACAAACACACAACACTCAAATAAACCATTTTCACAATGAAATAAACATAATAACATAATAAAGAACTTATCTGTAAGAATAATAACCAACTAACTGCATATGAATGATGAACCTCCCAGCCATAGGTGTTGTTGTTCATTTCTTTCAACATCATGCTAGCCCTGAGATGAGGTTACAAGTCCACAAGGAGATCCGTCCCTTCTGGCTATCCACTCTCCACACACAACACTTCCCAAACTCGGGTTCCACTCTAATCCCCCTTCACTGCACATAGTCCCTCATGCCTTCCCACTTCCTTCCAAGGCTCCAGTGCATCTGGTTGGCCATAAAATCCTCCCAACTACTCTAGAATTTCTCACAAAAACCTTCATAAAGATCTTGAACCATTTTCCCAACATTAAAATGCTCTATAGGCCTACAACCTGATTTACAGGCACACAAGCCTCTCTCTCAATATAAAACATAACCAAACAATGGATGCCTTCAAGCACAACTTGTTTGGTGCTCTTTCCATCACTCAAATCCCCTCTTGTTGCCCAAAATATGCATGTAAAACTTGTTCCTATTCTCCATACAAATTTCCCTTCTTCTCCCTTGCTTGCTTGACTCACACTCTTCTAAAAAATGATTGTACTCTAGCCCATGTTTCCCAATAACTATGGGATGTGACTTCTCACACCCACCCTCTTACATGAGTTTAATGATTGGCTCTGAGAACAATCAACAACAAATTACAAGGTTATAAACAATGATAATAATTTCAAGAATGAGGGTTGGATTAATACCCATGAACAATTCCCCCTTGAACCCCCCTCTCCCTTGTGGAATCATAGCCCCCCATTTTTCTTCATATCTTCTGTATCGCAACCAACATTTACTATTTTTATTAATTATTTCAATGTACATGACATACCATTTGTCCCCCTACCATATTAAACCAATACGATCTCTTCGCCCCAACACAATGGCTCACTAACCTAATTCACATTTATAAAATTACATTATAATTTGCAAGGATTAAAACTAGGGGTGTTACATTAATTATTTTCCTAATCAATATAAGTTGGTTAAACAAAGGATTAGATATGGTGATCAGTCCCACACTATTTTCTTCTTTCCATTTAGAACCAAATAGTTCAATTAATACATAGAAATTTGTAGGAGAACATATATACATATATACACCTTTTATTTTTTTTTCAATTAGTTTTAAATCATCTAGGATTTGCTACCAATTAAATTCCTTGTTTACCTACCTTAATGCATTGATGTGATGGGATGCTAGGGAATTAGGAACACATTTGGAAGTAGGGAATAAATTTAATGTAATCATGTGTTAATTATTTTTTTTAATCAACATAAGTTGGTCAAACAAAGGTTCAATATGGAAATAATCTAAGATATTCATACACACAGTACTTCTGACTTCACTTGCATGGTTCATACTTAATGCATTTTACAACATCATCATATCTTTAAATTCCATGCTCCAACACCTCTCCTTGCTTCATACCTTAGACATAAATTCAAACTTTAGTCAGATTTAGCCTTCATTCCCTAGCAAACCTCATAACATCATTCCCAGAATATAACTCTAGACTGCAACATCACAACCTCAAAACAACGCACTTTGCAGTGTCATAGACCTTAGTCCTTCATAGTGCACCATTAAAACTCCATGAAAACTCCTCTTGTGCACCTTTAGACCCCAAGAATAGTCCCCAACTCCTCTTGCACACCTCATATCTCTTATGAACACTTGTACTTGCTCTTCTTTCTTGGATTCTCTTCAAACACACACATCTATCATGTATTTATAATGTTTCTTCATTCACTTATCAGGCCAACTTGTAAAACTGGCTAGGTCGACCTGTACTTTCTAGCTGGGTTGATTTCATAGAATATTTCATATCTCCTAATTTGTATGGAGTTAGAGGGAGTTCCATATACCATTGGAAAGGTATCAAAATAATATTTGCAACCATATATCCTATGCTCCCATTGGAGATAGGTATTCATAGTAAAAATTCCTTCAAAGATAGGGTATCCAAACTGAGCATAAAAAATCCAAAAACAATATTGCCAACAATATCCATCTTGCAATCTTTATATTGTATAACTATAGTCTCTCTTTGTCTTTGACATCAATGACAACAATATTTGCAAAATTATCTATTTTGGGAGTTTACAAGGAGAGTCCCCTTGGGAATTCAGGGTTGAAAATATTAAGCTGACAAGAAGAGTTTGGTTCTAACACCTATGTTGTTTGAATGGTGGCACCATATTAATTTATGAGGTTCCATAATATTTTTACATCTAGGGTGTCTCGAATAAATTTATATGTTTGAGACCCCAAACCCCCTCTCCTTTGGGACTAGAAAGAGCTTTCCACTTTGCAAGAACAAACCCCCCCTTCCAAAGAAAATTAAAATATATATTTCTTATTCTTTACAACACCCCGTTATGGATGTGTGCTAAATAATTTCAATAAACAAGTATAGCCTCAAGTAGAAACTTGACCAAAGTCAATCTCCCCCCACTAGAGAGCCACCTATTACACCAAAAATGTATTCTTCTCTCAATATTTCCTAATATCCATCACCAATTCTACTTACAATACCCGTTATTCCATGGTCATATGGAAACAATAAATTTATTGTGTATTGATAAACATCATTAATTCCTTAATTTTTTGGATGATTTATGGAGATTTATATACATTCTTGTGGCCTTACTATATAGCTAAGTTGTTTCCTTCAAATACCTACCTTCATCCACAGAACCATTAGTGGAGAGAAATACAACATCTACAAAAAAATATGTGTGATATGTTCCCTTTCCCCTATCTTAACTCCCTTTAAACTTCCCAACATTTTATCCTCCAAAATAGTCTTATTAAGTTCATTTTCCATCAATAGAAAAAATAAGGAGAAAAGTGGGCACCCCTATCAAAAACCTCTAGAGGGTTTGAATAACAGAGAGGTATCCCCATTGATGAGTACCAAGAATGAAATATTCGTGACATTGCTCATAATCCACTTGAAAATAGGTAAACTAAACCCAATATGAATCAATAATATTCTCATATGTAGCCAACATGTCCTATCGTAATACTTATATAGGTCCAATATCAACACCATAGATGACAATTTATTCACTTTAATAGAGTATAGACCCTCCTGGGAAGATATTATATGCGCACGGATTTTCCTTCCTTCTAAAAACCCAAAATTTTCTAGAGAGATAAACCTTGATAGAAGCTTTTTCATTCTGAAAGCAAGTACCTTAGAAATAATATTATCAATACAATTGCAAAGGGAGACAGGTTTGATGTCATTAAATGTTCCTAATTTATCTACCTTATGATTGAAACTATGAAGGTATATTTGAAAGAGCCCAGAAATTAAAGATTCTATACAAAAATACTCGTTCATCATCATATTTTCCATATGAATTTAACACAAAAATTGCTTGATCTAGAATCTTACTATAAAATTCAGTTCATAAAGCTAAGATCACAGGAAAAGAGTTCATTAGTTGAAAACTAGAGCTCCATCTAATAATAATACCCCCTGATTCCAACAAAATCAATGAAATTAAATTCCTGACCCTTTAAACATTTCCTCAATTTATCAATTATCAATTGTCCTCTACACATGGTTTCCTAAAAAAGAATTACATATGGCTTCTTAATCTCTACAAGTCTGGTTAGGGATAATATTCTATTTTGACTACCCAACCCCCTAATATTTGTAGACAAAATATTCATGAACCACCTTCCTTTGTTTTTTTTTTACTCTAAGTACCCCCATAATGGCCCTCTAGCGACCCTATAGAATATCATTAGCTACTTAACCTGAGTATGAAATAAATATGACTTCCTTCCTTCCCATAATATTTATAATGATCAAGTACCAATCCCTTCATAAAAAATCCTTCGAGTTCTATTTAGGAATTTTTTGATCACAAATAGTAATGACCCTAACCCTTTGTTCCAACAACACAATTCCTACCCCTAGGATTGAATAATATTTATCCAAATATAAAGAGGAATCCTCCTTCAAGGTAGAGAAATTTATGGGTTCCACACTAGGATTCCCTAATTTAGATCCCACCCTATCATCAACACTAAGGTCCCTAGTCCTTAGTCTCATCTTGTTCGAAACCCATTTAGTATCTATTGGGGTTGGTCATATTTCTACACTAATTAATTTTTCATTAGGAATTGAATCTTCATGATTGAGTGGGGACTAACCGGATTCCTTTTGAGCCTAATTCAAATATATCTAAACATTATCCATGTCCTCAAATACATCTTGATCTTATATGTCAACGTGTCCAACCTCAAAGTATCTAAAAAGTTTAAACTCTATGCCAATTTCCATGTTAGGAGCTACTAGATTTCCCATATTTGAAAAACTCAAATCTTGAAACCCTCCTTTTGTCTCCCATATTTCTACCTCTTTTATTCCTAGACCATCCCTAACCAATGTTGGGGATTCTGTTAAAAACTGAAAGAGATAAAAAATAAGAACATATCAACATGCACACATAAATCACACAAGATTTATCCAAGAAAACCCTTACAAAAAAACCAACCAACAATATATCTATTATTTCTCTTGACCAAACCCGACCAAGTTGGCCAACCTCCTGGCCCCATCCAAGTGATCCTTCACCACTCAACTCTTGGCACATTGCAATGATCACTATCCTTTCAAAGGCTTTCATTACATGTAATACATGGGCTCTAAAATCACAGGCTACCAAAACCATGTGCCCTAAACCACCACTGTTGACCAAACAACTTTTCCACTTTCACCGAGTGAATTTTAACCTAACATTCCCCCCTTTAAACTTGACTTGGACTTCCCTAGACCAAATTCTTCCAAAATAGCCAAATGAGCCCGCATCACTCACCTCTAGGCCCTACCCCCCACAAAGTTTATAAATAGGGTATTTAGAAATTTGGCATGTCCCCTACATCACCTAATTCTACCTCTAGACTTTACTGGTAATTTACCAGGGGTACACATGCCTAACTAGGTCTTACAGTTATATGCCCATTTACAAGCAATAAACATTTTCAACTTCATTATAATAAACATATTTCTTTTCATTGTTGCTATCTCGACACTTATGCCTCCATCCTCTCACCTTCACACATCTGGTGCTCTCTTCGTGCTACCAAAATCCTTGGTCATAGACAACTCTAGCTCCCGCAATTTCTCTCACCCATGTTCATTTTACATGGATGAAAAATCAACAAATTATTGTTGAACACTTTGATCCAAGGGACTTCACCAGTATCACATTGAACTTCTTGTTTCCTTGCCATGATATACCCTTTATTGTTGTGATATACTGGTTAATACCTTGTAGTGATCCTCCATTCTTCTAGCTTCCCATGCATTGGTGAAAATAAAATCCAAACCCCAACTGTGCACTAGGTCATTTTGGATCATCATCTAGACACACTTCCATGCCTCCCAAAAACATATTGGTGCTATCATCTCCAATACTGGTGCTATCATGCAAGTTAAAGGTCTATGGCTTTTCCTTTGCCACCACCACAACCATCATTATATCCTCTGCTGCCCAACCATCACAAATATCCATTGTCCATAAACAAAACGATCATGACTGCACTTGGAATTAAATCCTTGAGCATGGTTTCGATCCATCCCACTTAATCTGAGGGATTATAATGCACATACCCATGAATCCTCAAATGCACACAGTAGGGCCCAAAACTCCATGCCTCTTTCATGTAACCTTTTGTGTCCACCAGTCGGTCTCCATCTCATCTCCAGGTGGGTCATCCATGCATTTCTCCTTGTGGGATTTATTCCATTGAAACCCTGGCTATGTACTTTGACAACTATGTCACGAGGCACTCCATATTTCTTCATCATCTTTTGTAGCACCGAAATTAGACCATGTCTATCACAGGACCAAAACAAGCCAAACCCTTAGCAACAAAGGCATCCTTTTGAAGCCAAAATCTTTCTCTGATACCATGTTAAAAACTGGGAGAGATAAAAAAATAAGAACATAGCAACATGCACACATAAATCACACGAGATTTATCCTAGAAAACTCTTACGAGAAAAACCAACCAAAAATAGATCTATTATTTACCTTGACCAAACCCGACCAACCCGACCAACCTACCGAACCCATCCAAGTGAGCCTTCACTACTCAACTCTTGGCATATTACATTGGAGTGTCACTAGCCTTTTAAAGGATTTCATTACATGTAATCCACAGGCTCTAAAACCATAGGCTACCATAACCATGTTCCTGAAACCACCATTGTTGACCTAACAACTTTGACTCTTTCACCAAGTCAAGTTTAACCTAACAGATTCCCCTTCTATTCTATTGATTGTATGATCTTCAATAATCAACTTTGACGATATAGTTTCAGTCCCAAGTTCACATTTTTCCCCCACACAAATTTCCTGAAGGGAATGTTACGAGATTAGAAAATATGTCTATATTAGTGGCAATGAATGCATATGAAAGGAGCATTAACATAGTCTAATATCTACGTGAAAATAGTATCACCAAAGACAATATCCAAACTCTCATACAAATCATCCTTGATGTCAATTTCCATCAATGCCCTTGCCACAGTCATTCAATTATTACTAATGAAAATTTGATCCACACATATCATTTGGATAATTTTATTTCCCACAATAGTGATTCCCTCTTCTGACGAAAACTCCATTGGGAAACAACAATTGAAGCTTCTAACCATGGATAAAATCAAATATGTCATGGATTTAAGTGTACAAATATTGAACCCAAAAACCATCTACCACCCAAGATCACAACATCATTAGGGTCGGATTGAAACACTAATCATATCCACCCCTTAGGAAGAATATGGACAAATATACCATATTTGACAATTGATGCCCATGTATATTGCATCCAATCATTCAAATTCACATTCAACATCTACCTTCCCATAAATTTACCAACTATGGTTTTGCTAGAGAAATTGAGAATATAACTCACTTGAATATCCTCACCAACAACCAAACATAGGCCTTTCGCCTTCTTCCTCCCACCCTCCTTTTTTTCTTCACCTTAATTTCACCCTTGAGACCTCCCTCCTCTTGAATGATAGTATTACAACCCACCAACCACCCTAGATTAAGATTCCCTCCTACAAACCCAACTCTAGGAAAAAAACTTGCTTGAATAATGACAACCTCATTCACAAGATGTGTCAACTTGTCAACCAAAACCATAGAAAATTGTGGAGACAAAACTTTCTATATCTCCATGAGTAAATTGCTTCTTGAGATTGAGTAGAAGAGTGTTTACAATAATTTCCATAGAGACTGGTGACCCAATTTCTATCTTTGAGTGATGTGAATTAATCACCTGTACTCCCACCAACTTTGCTACATTCAAATCTCCTAACAATGGACAAATAACCTACCTCCATGTCAAGTGAAACCCCATTTTAGATGCGATGCAATTTTTTTGACACCATCGGTACCAAGACCCCCTTTCCCCTAAGTCGTTAAACCTAGAGTTGTCACCTGAGACTTCAAACTTTACACTTATACCCTAGTATTCAAATATATATAACCCCTCTATCAAATCATCAGAATAATCAACCAGCTAAATGTCTTCAAAATCTTTAGCTATGTTTTCCATTCATCCAAAATCTTTATTTCACACACACACACACATAATCATATTATCAAATAATGTGATAATAATAAATTTTACAAACACATAATTCTAAAAAGTTCATTTAATATTAGAATGTTGACAGATTTATAGTAATCGATCCACAATACTTCATTTACTTCTTTGAGAACTCTTCTCGAATGTCAATGGTCATATTTAAGCCACTTTGGTATCAAATGTACATTCTAAATAGGCTTCTTATTTTCCATCATTGTATTTCCCACTCTATTTTCGAAGGTAAAATGTGTCTTTAGGTAAAATTATGGTGTTGTTGTTCCACCAATGATAATGAGGCTAGCGATGATCTATTATACCTAAAATTATGGTGTTGTTTTTCCACCAATGATAATGAGGCTAGCAATGATCTATTATTATAGGGAGGTAGTTATGTCATAGTGACAAACAAACATTACTTAGTACAATTCAATATTATATTGATTTTGCACCAATCAAAATGAAGGTCTAATAGTTCCCCTTATATTTTATTATATTGGATATATATCATACCAAATAGTGGAAACTTAATTAAATGAATTAAACTCATTCACTCAAACACTAAACATTGGCACCTGAAACTATGCTTTGGAGCTAAAGATGTGGTTTACAAGTCCACGTTGATGTTGCAAAAGGGGACTTCAAAATAGGTATGGAGCTCACTACTCAATTTCCATGTCAAATATATAAACCATCATTTCCCATTTAATTCCATTGCTTCCTATCATTCTAAGGTTTCACTTGTTGGAGATTGTATAACTGTAACATAAAATTCATTGCAACACATTCACTCAGACACCATACATTGGCACCTTCCATTGTGGTTTGAAGCTAGAGTTGTGTTTTAGAAGCCTATGCTACTGGATAAGGATCTCAGTTCTTTTTTCTAAATGAAAAACATTATTATTTTATCTTGTCAACATAGAATGGTTAAAGCAATAATATCCCTTGAAATTTCCCTTCAAATTGGATCCATGCTATAATGTATAACCAAACATTATCATGGTAAACATTAATATATTGTATAATTTTTACCATTATACATTATACAATATTTGTTTGAAAATGGCACATGAATACAATTATACCAACCTCTAGCTTATTGGTTCTTGAATCTAGTCAGTCACATCGAAGGTAGGTCTATTTTGTTAACCATTGCTAGTATCTTCAAGTTGAGACCACACACAATTTCGTAATAGGCTAAACTCTGAGCTTGAATGTTGTGGCATCAAGAGTATTACTCCCTCACAAGCATCCAAATATCTCAAAACCTAATAAATGAAGTAAACATGTATGATAGTATCCATTAGGTGAAATTGAAATCCAAGGCTTTCCATTGGATAGTAGATTTGAACTGCATTAAGCTTGAGTCCATCCTTATGTTTTTCCATGAAAAATATCTCCTTTGTGGACCCTCTGCAATGACATTCTAATACCCTTTTAGCAAGTTGTATCCAGTGACCATTCTCATCCAGTGGAAGGAAGTTCTAATTCAAGGGCACCATTTGTGTGAGGGGTTAGGGAACACACACAACACAGTGGAATGTAGGGCAGACAAAGAAGAAATTGTAGCCCCATCTCTCTCATAAGGTAATATGTAAACCTAAACATTGAACATTGCATTCATGTATTTCTGTGATATAAATGAACTTCATGGTGGAAATGATCCGAACATGGTGAATTAACATAACATTATGTGAGGATGATCTCATTCAGGCATTCCTTCAAACACATTGCATGCATCCTTGACCTTGTTACATTGGTACAAGTCAAAAGTGAACTCCCCATGACCCTAGTAATATCACTTCCTTACGTTAACAATTTCAAATGCAGAGAGGACACCACACTCAAGAAAATCTCATTGTTTGAAGGAGGTTCCTTCTCCAACTCAACTTCAATCTATTACTTTTGGCATCCATAAGCACTATTAGGTTATCCACAGTTGGATATGCATGGTTTCAATGCTAATATTTTCTTCTTATTTAATAGCCTTGTTGAGTTGTTACATAAAAAATAAAAAAAAATGAAACACCATCAAAACTGACTTAATGATCATAACAATTAATCTCTTGCATCACAAAAAATTGCTAAATCATCTTTAGCACTATTGTTGTCTACAAACTAGGCCTAAAATTTATCTTACAAAGTCTTAGGTAATACATCCCTAATCCCAAAATGACAATTGTAAAGTTTAATATCCATATATAAACTTGGATTTTGACACACACACACACACACACACACACACACACACACACACAATTTGGATCAAACCAAAGGAGTGAGAGGGTAAACAATAGACATTTTTTTCTTGTATTCTAATTATGACAATGGTTTTGGATTTGTCTCACTATTTTGTCTCTCTGAAATTGCAGAGAGATTGATAGATGTTGTTTGGAATCTAGCTTGTCATTGTTGTTAAGATTATATTTGGATTCTTTTGGTGTAGTTATTATCTCTATTTTTTCAACTTTTTTTCATTTTTGGTAGTTGTATGAACAAAGTTGGCCCCAATCAAGTTTAATATCATTGATGTAGTAATGGCATGTCCTTTGTATTATTGTAACAATAGTTAATCAATGCTTGAGTTCATAAGGCTATGGTTGTTGTGGTGTCATGAAATGATCCCAAAATATTATGAGTTGTTTAATGAAATATCTGCAAGAAAATAAAACACTCTACTAAAGTGTTGTTTGTCATCATTGTTTTTTTTGGATTTTATGCTAGGATCTTATGAAAATTTCAGATTTCAGATTTTTATTTTGGTTTATTGAAGATAACTTTATGCTTATTAAACACTCACATCCCACATTCCCACGCATCATGCAAAGTCTGCACTTTTCTTATTTATGTTGATGAAAGGGATGGCTAGTCACTAGTTGGCTTTGCCCTGCAATTTAGGGTTCATGTATCATATCACATGCATGCTATTGTGAAAACATCTAATAACATTTGTATTGTATGTAAATTGTTTTTCTTGTATGATGTCTTAGCTTAAGACACACACAAATATATATTTTCATCTTCACATAATGTAATCATAGGTTTTGAATTGTTTTTTATTCGAGTAGGGGATTTTTGAGGTAAAAAATGGGTCTCAAAACAAAAAATATACTATCAAAATCAACTTTAAAAGAACCAATAGGATTAAAGATCATTTCAACCATAACGGTAAATATTTCGGAGGGAAAGGAGGAAAATTGTTTTTTTAATCGTATTTTTGACTTATCTCCTTATGAGCATACTCAAATTTTAGGTGTAGTTACTTGTTGGATGCATAATTTCAAAAATACAATTAAAAAATGTAGCTTTCTTTATTTCCCTTTGAAAATTCATAACTCTTATTTTATTATTTTAACTATTGTTTTTCTTAGGTCGCTAATGTGTAAGGATTCCCATTGGTGGGAAATAAAAACATGACAATGGGTGATTAATTCTACTTTGCTTCCATCCCCAACCACTCCAAGATCAACATGCAATGGATAAAAAATGATTTGGATATGGATGATCCATGCTTGCAGATGGAACCTTCTCTTCAAAATTGTTCATCTCATCATGCCTACAAGATGACAATGAATAAAATTAATCAATTTTTTTTTTCCAACTAGAAAAACTTACACATATATTTAGAATTAAGTCTAATATTATCATAATGAATTTAACAATTATAGGAAGGAATGTAGAGTAATAAATTCTTTTTTATTGTTTGGGTTAAATAGCTTTGGGAGAGGCTTGGAACTCTAACAAAGGCTTAGGCTTACTCCCTTCCCTCGCAACTTGATGAAAGGATTTAGAACATAAAATGTATGATGAAGAATAATGACAAACAAGGTAAGAACTTCTCCCTACTTCCTAAAATTCATGAGCAGGTGATTATAGACAACAACATGGAAAAGACTTTGTGATAATGCTTAAACAACTAAATATCCATGCAAAATATTTTAAGGTTGGAGTGTTTTACATTCCTTTTATGGTCCTTTTATATTTACCTTAATGTGACAAGAACAAACAAATGGTCATTCAGCACCATCTATCTAGAGAAACGTGTTTTTTTTCAAGTGTAGAGCACTCATTGCGAGGTTGTACAATGTCATAGTGACATCGCCACCAAATAATGATGGTTAATAACATTTATAGAAACCTAAAAGGGATTTGAACCATCATTCTTTGGTGGTGATGTCACCATCAAAGAATGATGGTTCAATACATTGGTAGAGGAAGGGTTGACCAACCCTTCCTTGAGCATATTATTCCCATCAACTTGGGTGACCCAAGATAGAATTCTCATAGAGAAGTATCCTAAGGAAGGGTCAGCCAACCCTTCCTCCAACATAGTATTATCATTGAGGGTGAGCTAGGGAAAGGGTTGGCCAACTCTTCCTCCAACATGGAATTTTCATCAAGAGGGAGCTCAGGGAAGGGTTGGCTGACCCTTTCTCTAGAATAGTATTCTCATCCAAAGAGGGCTTGAGAAAAGGCTAGTCAACCATTCCTACAACATAGTAAACTTACCCAGGGTGATCTCGAGGAATGGTTGGCCGACCCTTCATCCACATTAGTATTATCGTCAAAAGGGGGCCCATGAAGGGTTAGCTAAACCTTCCTCACACATAGTATTCCTATAGAGGGGGAGCCCAAGGAAGGGTTTGTCTAACCTTCCTAAAGCATGTCATTCCTATTGATGGTGACCTAGGGGAAGAGTCTACCGACCCTTCCTCCATCATAGAATTCTCAAAAAGGGGTAGCCTAGGGAAGGGTCTATTGACCCTTCCTCTAGCATAGAATTCTCACAAATGGGTAGCCTAGGGAAGAGTTGATTGGCCCTTCCTCTAGCATAATATTCATGTTAATGGTGAGCTAGGGAAAGGGTCAATTGACCCTTTCTCCACATAAGTATTCTCGTTGAGGGGGATCCCAAGGAAGGGTTGGTTGAACCTTCCTCAAGGATAATATTGTCATTAAAGGGGGCCTAGGGAAGGGTTGATCAACTATTCCTCTAGCATATTATTCCCATAGAGGGGAAGCCTAGTAAAGGGTCAATTGACCCTTTTTCCACATTAGTTTTCTCATTGAAGGGGTGGTGATGGAAAGGTTGGTTGACCCTTCCTCAAGCATAATGTTCATGTTGAGGGGGAGTGACCCTTCCTCGAGCATAACATTCCCCTTGAGGGGGATCAATCCTTCCGTGACCATAGTATTATTATCAAGGGCAATCCAAGAAAAGGGTCATTCAACACTTCCTCCAACATATAATTCTCATAAAGGGGTTTCTAGGGAAGGGTCGAATAACACTTCCTCTAACACAATATTCATGTCAATGGTGAGCTAGGGAAATGTTCAACCATCCCTTTTTCCACCTTAGAATTCTTATCAAGGGGGTTATTAAGGAAGGTTCAACTGACCCTTTCTCATCTAGGGGGAGCCATGGAAGGGTCAACCAACCATTCTTCCATCATAGTATTCCCATCTAAGGGGATCATGGGAAAGGGTTGACTAACCTTTCCTCCAAATTAGTGTTCTCATTGAACGAGGCCTAAGGAAGGGTCAATCATCTGTTCCTTGAGCATAGTATTCCTATTGAGGTGGAGTAGAGGAAGAGTCAATTGATCCTTCCTCAAGCATAGTATTCTAGTTAAGGGAAACCCATGGAAAGGGATGAACAACCATTTCTATAGCATATAATTCTCATAGAGGAGTAGCCTAGGGAAGGGTTGGTTTTCCATTCCTCTAGTAGAATATTCTCCTCGATGGTAACCTAAAGAAAGAGTCAATAGACCCTTCCTCCACATCATATTCTCATCAAGGTGGATCCTAGAGAAGGGCCAACCAACCCTTCCCCTAACTCATGTGAGATTCAATGTTATCAATATGTAATATGGAATACATGCTATTTCGTCCTCAATAACAAATTCTCTTGAAGAAATTTTGGGTTCCAACGCTTTCATAGATCATCTTGCATATGATCATGGTAAGAGCCATGGATCCTTAAAAACTCATCACAGAGGATGTGGAAAGAAGAATAATCCTCCATCAATCACTATGGACCGATTGTGAGAGAAGAAAAGAATAATGGTGAGATGTTGGTCAAAGTCTAAAAACCCTAGGATGCGTGACATGAGAAAACAAAGATGCCCCATAAAATTGCTTAGAGGGGATGACAGGAAAAATGCATCAAGACATTGATTCTTTATATTTTGGTTTAAAGATGGACTGTGAAGGTAGGAAAATGAAATGTTGAGTCTAAGTAGAAACTTGACCGAGGTGGAAGAAAGTTTTAAGAGGGGGTACATGACCAACCAATGAATAGATGGTTCCACTATCAAGGAGATCTAGGTAGACCTCTCCATCCTAAAACCCACATGATGTGGGTTTTGAAGGGACATTCTTATCCTCATGTACTCTTGTATTGATTCTAGCCAACACATAGAGGACAAGAAGGAATGTCAAGAACTTGGAAGCCTCCTGAAGACTAGATAAGATATCATTTGGTTTTTTAAATACATTCTTAAAACATTTTCTTTTAAAATCCTAGTTTATTCTATTAATCATATCATGATGACAATGCAAGTGATGGGGCTTCTAGGATCTTCTCAAATTTCTTTTGAATCTAGACTATGCTTGATTGATTTTGCTACAATTTGGTTCCAATGTTGATAGGGTGACATTGTTTAAGAAAGACTTATATTTTGGCTTACAACATGCATCACAAAACAATAAAAAAATGAGAGAAATGTTGCTCGAATAAAAATTGAATGAGTTTCTCATGGTTGCACTTAGACTATTTAGAGAGAAAGTAGGGATAGGAGGAGAGCTCAAGGGAACATCAATGACCCAAATATACTAAAAAGGAAAATGGAGAGAAAAATATGAGGTAAATGCAAAGACAGACCATGTAGTGATAGAAACCTTAAGCCCAATTGTGAAAGATTGACCCAATGTTTCAAACTACAAGCATGCTACAAGTTGTGACCAAAAAGAGGGTTGATGTCCCACAAAAACATGAGGACGATTCCAAATCATCCAAATCTTATATTCAATAACATACATTTTCCACATTTTTTAATTTAGAAGCCATATTTACATTGCATCTAGCTTGTGAAACTCTTCATTATGAACTATGCAATTACCAAATTCCGCAAAAGAATACCTAAATGTTTTTAATAATTAATAGTAATCTTTTTATTCCATTACTGCCAACACTCTTCATGGTGAATTTGTAATTTGGAGCACATCTCAAGTTATAAGCGAAGTATTGAAATGATACATATAAGAGCCACAGTTTTGCCTCACAAAAACATAAATACTATTTTTTACCATGACTCCTATAAAATACTAATAATGTAGCATATTGTAGAGCATCACATTGTCATATGAAAGTAATTGCAAAGATTCAACCATATTTGATATAATGAAGGAACCCAACCTGTGTAAAGTAGTTTGATGATTGTTAAAAGTTGTTTATCCTAATCATGTAGGAAGAAAAATCATCGAATAGACAAGCACAAAAGACTCTCAAAAGTTAACCAGCATCACTTATCTTGGCAATAGACTTAGTGGGGCATTATACCATTTCTTAGGTACCTCCTAGTAAAGTTTCATTGATCAATAATATAGATAAGGATTCATTAAACTATGTTAGTTTATAGAAGATTGCTTGGAGTAAAAGTTAAACAACATTACTTATCTTAGCAATAGACTTAGAGGAGCATTATACCATTTCTTAGGTACCTCCTAGTAAAGTTCACTGATCAATACTATAGATAAGGATTCATTAAACTATCTTAGTTTATAGAGGATTCTTGGAGTAAAGCTAAATGATCCTTGTACTAGTAATCGTTTGAATTGTACATATCTGTGTGTGCTTGTTATAACTGGACAATTTGCTCTCTTAAAATTTCTAAAATTTCTTATATTTATGTTAACTTTAAATAACACCATATAACCATTAAACCAATTTGATATTTTGTTTTTTTGGTAGTTGTCTTTTGATAATGTAATTTATCAAACACATAGAGGAATCAAAATAGTTTTTACGAACTTCTTTTTTTTAATTTAATGTAAATCATCTCAATCTTCCAATCACTGAGCAGACCTGTGCTTAATAGAGGCAGACCCTGTCAAGTTTTTCTTTTCGGGAATGATAAGATGATAAGATACACCTCTGGCTATTTTTTTTTTTTAATAATTTAATATGGGATAAAGCAATAGTGCTTACATCAGCATCAGCATAAGCATCATCCATTTTGCATTTACAAAATGGCCTAATGGGCTGTAAAAATGCCTTTCAACACAATAATGAGCTAAGTTTACAGACAGTCACCACCTTCAAATGGGCTTGTAAAGATTCCTTTCAACACAATGATGGATATAGTTTACGAACAGTTGTCACCTTCCAATGAAAAACAAATTAAAAGACAAGCAAATTTTCTTCCAAATTAGATAATGATATGTTAATTTTGCAATTCAGTATGGTTTGGCTATCGGTGTGAAACTTTACTGGTAGCATCCTTCATGTGGGGCCCAGTTTCAAGCACGTGGGCTCAAAGCTTTGGAAGAGTATGCAAAGAAATTACGTGTTTGGAAATCTCTAAATTTAATATGAAAATGGAAAACTAAAATGAAATATGAAAATGGAAAATTAAAATGAAATATGATGCTCATCACATTTAATATCTATTTTTTCTATATTTTTTTAATGCTTTGTTTTCACATGCCTACCTTATATTTTCCAATACTCAACTGAAGCTGTATTTTCATGTCCTTTCTTCATTTGCATTCCTCTTGTACGTTGTAACTATACAAGAAACAGAGCAGATGAAGTAGATATAAAAAATCATGTTACCTAGTAATATACTTTCACGAGGCATCAGCCAAGACACCATTGGCGTGGTACCAGAAAGTCAATATTTATACCACCAGTTTCATAATGGTAAAATAAAGGGCCCAAACGAATAAAATATTCCGACATAAACGGTCAGTATCCCAATCAATACATCACTTCGCACTCTAGAAGTTTTGGAGAGTGCAACCAAAAACACTGAACCCTCTTTTTTCCAACTCACATTATGGAAATAAGCTAAACTGAACAAGAAAGCTCGGTACCATAGAGCTAAATCCACTAACATATATCATATAAAAAAATTAGCTCAATACAAAGACAATGATTCAGTGCAAATAATCTTATTAACCTTGAGGGGTAGAATTTGCCCATGAACTCTAAAATGGAATAAACTTACACAACTTCCACATTTCTGAATGAACATTAAACCAAGCATCACCTTGGATTTATCAAGGTCACCATATTCCCAACCATCGATAAGTTATGATATTCAAAAACAAAGCAACAATGAAAATATGCTTCTTACTAAAAAAGCAACAACATAAGCATAACAAAATATATTGAGTCAGTATAATGAATTCTCTGAAACAGAGGGTTCTTTTTACATGAAACCCCAATCAATCAAGTGTCCTGGCATGATAAACTTCTATCAGTCAGCTCTTGACTGACCAGCTCGGGATGATAAAATAATCCCCACAATCAAACCGTACAGGGCAAGTGCCTCTGCAAAAATGAGTATGAGGATCATACCCACAAAAAGCTTAGGCTGCTGGGCATTTGCTCTGCAAACAAAAAGACAAGTGGCCATAAGTAAATGAACATATGCTAAATTTAAATGTTAATCTGACAGTCAATTCTCCTCTCCTATTCTATCTCAGTAGTAGGTACACATGACATCTTAAATCGAGAATTGCCTTCTAGCATCAGATAGACATTCGGATTGTATCATACACGAGAATTTTATTGAAAATTTGGAAAGAATTTAAAATCAGAATGACTGGATTTATCATATTTTATGTATTATTAAATTTTAAAGATAGCAAAGTTTACATACTTAAGCTCAAAAAGTGGGTGTCCTTGTTAGGAGATAAAGCATTAAGAGAATGTGTCTAATTTGATTAAACAATTACTAATGGGCCTGATACAACCATCAGAGTCAGAGCAATAATCTCTAGATCCATTTCGCTTTTCTTCACCCTTGAGACTCTTTCTTGCCATTAAGTTCCGTCAGTACTATTTAGTATTACCTACCAGGAATCAAAATATAGATCAATTTTGCATGGGATTTAGGTACAACACTAACAACAGAGCAGAAAAACATGAACCCTATTGACAACATGTTTTTTATTGTCTTTCAAGTAGTAACCTTCAATGAAGCCTTTTGATGTTGACATTGAGCTGCACTGCTAGATTTTGGCATAGCTTTATTTATCAAATCTTGTTTTATGAGGAAGACAAGGTAAATTGTGTTAACAACAGGAAAACTGGCCTCAAGAAATGCCCTAATGCTGCACAAACTTCTAAAGGGAAAAAAACAGGAAAGAAGCCTATAAATCTGCTGCAAAGACCAATGTACTCAAAATACTTTCACAAGAAGATAAAAATGGAGAAAACTGCTGCAATAAAGGAAAAAAAATTGACAACCTGGTTGTTTTAACTTTCAAACTTAACAAAAAACTGAAGTTCTGACCTTCCAATCTGTGGTACACCGTGAAGAACAGAGCCAAATATAAGCAATGGTCAATGCAGTCAACATACAAGATGCACAAATATGGAAAAATGTGCATGTATGTATTAACTTTGGTGATCATGTAAAGTGAATACTAGATTAAACAAAAATTGTCAGTTTGAACTTTGTACACTATTATCATATGTGTGTGTTGTATTACTATTTCCTCTTATCCTGATTCGGCAAGTTCGCCCTTCCCAATCTGGGAGAATACCAATGTGAGTAGCTAGCTCACAGCATTCAAATCAGAATCCTTCAGCTGAGGTGTTGGAGGGGGTATATCTATTCTGACAAATTCATCTAGGAGATGCACATGACCCGCACCACATTCACAAGTACTTACACACAACAAGCACAAGCACAAACGTGTCATTGAGAGACTTGAACCCTGTTGGGGGTTTTAGAATCACCCTGTTTTTCACTGACCCAACAAGCCATCGTTGACAAAATTATCACATAATTAAAGAGTATTGACAAATTAACATGCCTTTTGTTGCATTTTGCTCATTCAGGCATCTGTTTGCTAGATAAAAACAGCCCTGTGAAATGAATACAAATTCATTTTTCTTTTGGAATGAATGGAATTTCATTATTTTCCAACAAATACAATTTTAGGGACATGATTTTGGAATTAATGCAATTTCAGAACACATGACTTTTGGAACAAAAGCAAGTTCATGCACTCATGAGTTAGATCTTCTTCTATTGATTTTTAATATAACATCAACTAAGGAAACAATGTTCTCCAACTGGTTTCTGAGGTTCTTAGTCATACATCTTTCAAGATAATATTTTCAAAAAACAGCCTTTTGGGTTGGCAGGGGAAGCCATGTCCCCTGAGAAAAAAATGGGGAATATTTAGTTCAGGTGTGCTCTTAGTGAACCATACATACCTGACACCAGCATCACCCACAACGCCAATTGCCATTCCTGCAGACAAACCAGATAGACCACAAGCTAGCCCTGATGATAAGTGGGCATATCCATCAAATAGATAATAGGATTTAGCCTTGGGGTTGATTCCGGTACTTATAATAACTGCAATGATCAAACCATATATACCCAACACTCCAGCCATAACAACTGGTACTATAGATTTCATCACAAGCTCTGGCTTCATAACACCCATGGATGCAACACCAACTCCACTCTTTGCCGTCCCATAAGCTGCCCCCATGCCTACACAGCATGACATAAGTGAATCAAGGATGCAAAAGATCCAAAAATATTCCAGAAGTGAATCAAGAAATATGCAAATTCCATTCAATGATCTCTTAAAAATACCACAAGCTATATATTGAGCAATAGGCTTTAGCCTTCTACAAAAATAATGAAATTTGTGAATTTTTTATTCCAAGAGTTATAAGAATCACACAATAAGAACTACATAGACCATTAAGAATCCTAGTTACTAACCTGGTTATCAATATAGAATTTGTCAAGGAAAACTTCGTAAAATGTTGCAACATAATTCTTAGGATGGACTTCATGTTTTCCCTAATTCTAATATCCAAAGTTATTTCTAAAACCATAAGCAAAATATGTTCATGGGAACTCACATGTATACAATAGCTACCTATGTAATATACACCAAATCTCAGCGCAAAGGAACATTTTAAAGAACTGAAACAAAAATAGGTCTACGCAAAATCTAAGCAAATCTCAAACTGACCAGAATTCCAGTCAAAAAAAATTGATATCTTGATTGTTCTGATGTATATTTGATCCTGGCACAACAGCTTACAAGCAAACTCAGATTGATCTGTTCAGAACAAGCATATGAACTGAGCAACTGTGGCCTAACAGTTACTATGTGTACACCTAGAACACACAAGTTCACTGTAAATATGCTTGCTGAGCAAAACCCCTTTCAGATCATTAAAGTCAAATAGAATGGATTATGGAACTGTAGGACTAAGGTCAGCACCCACTGTCCAATAAAATTACTCCTGAAGGGAAATTATTGAGTCAAATGTCAGTCGGTTCAATAATCTTGGATGATTCTTGGCGAATGCTTCTGCTATTATAGTTTTCAGTCCTGAAATGACTTCACAAAAAATGAGAGATTCCTCGTTGATATAAGAATCAATTTTCTCATATTTACTGCTGCCTGCAACTGGTGTTAATATCTATGTATGTCATATCTCAACACACATGAATCCAAAAATCAAGCTTGTAACAAATGGCTGAGGTCTTCTAGGTAACAGACTCATTGCCCGTGCAAACAAATCTACATCTCTATACTGTGCTACCTTGAATCATTGTTCAAAGTGAATTCTAATCAGATCCATTGTAGTCAAGAGATGATTCGAAACTTATTAGTTTTTCTGTTCTTGCACACATAAGCTGATGTAGAGATTGAGATACACAATTGAGCCATGGAGGAGATATTATATAATTTGATTGAAATGCATATAACACTTATTTTGAGAAGAGGATCTAAAAGAGCTTGTGAGCATAAGCGTAAGAAAGGGCATTACAAGTTCTTGTTTCATTAGAGTCACTTCCTACTGAAACAAACGTAAGGCAATCAATAGTGCTTTTTGTTCTAACATAGTTGCAGCTTCAAACTGCATTTGTCAACTGCTCTGTTAGGCACAAGTGTCATTAATTTTTATAAATTGTTTTCCGTCATTCAAAGAAACAATAAAATGCATGCTTTAAAGAATTTGGAGATAAGGACTAAGAATTTCGTGAATAAAGAAGCAATCAACAAATCACATTCACTACTTTATCTAGGGTCATTTTACAAAGTGTAAAATCAAGCAATCCTGATCAAGTAATCCCAAGTGCAATAAATTAAAGTACCAGCCAATTTTTTTTTATTAAGAGAGCATTCAAAGGTACTTGAAAAATGGTCCTAATCATTTTCTTTTAACTTCAAGAAACATGCCCCACAAATAACATACTTCCTTTCACTTAGACACCAAGTCTCAGGGGTATCTATTTTGCCCAAATTACCTGGAACTTACACCCAGCCTCATCATGCCAAATGGGCAGGGTAGACCACAGCAAAAATAGAACATGCCATACAGCTCAAGACTACCAATGCCCCATTGGCCAAATGGTCCAAACCAATCGAATCATATCGAATTTATTTTGACTTATCCCTACCAGAATTCGTTATAGAAAGCTAACATAAACCTGGAGAGAATCAAATTAAATAGTACTTCAACTATTTTAATTATCAATATAGCTATGAGAAGAAACTGATGTTGCTGTCATCCACAACTAAGCAATACATTAGCTTGGTGGCTCCATTCTTGGGCTTGCTTGCCGTTAAAAAAATTGTGAATAAAA
This sequence comes from Picea engelmannii, assembly GCA_009831015.1. NCBI lineage: Eukaryota > Viridiplantae > Streptophyta > Pinopsida > Pinales > Pinaceae > Picea > Picea engelmannii. Next base: position 319,287 of record ML780716.1, on the reverse strand, counting down.
GAGGGTCTTCCATTGACAAAATGAATTTGGTCTAAATGTCAGTGATAATCCCTGATCCTAACCAAGGTGAGGAGATCGACCCCCATGGAGTCAAACCAGCCGATGGATGATAGACGTATTCTCAAATAAAAATATCCTTGATCTCAAGTTTCTGGTGGAATAGTTTAAATTGGCAATTAAAATATAAAGACGTCGCATCCAATATAAATAAGACCCTTGACCTCAATTTTCCAGGAGAATGCTTTAAATTAGAAAATTCAAACATAAAGGGCCCAAAAATTTCAGAAGAGAAATAGAAAAAAAATCTTCGTGATATATAAATTTTCAGATACTGTTCTATAAAGCTAGATCTCTGTAATGACAATGCAGATGGTGAATTATTATTGAGACTCAATTTAACATAGCATAAATGAAATGGAATTATGACAGTTAAGTTGAATTGAGAAATAGTACATGAGAAAACAAGGGCTGCCGCAGCTCCCATGAATCCGAAGAAAGGAGCCATTTCGTCTCCGCTGAATGCGTCCGCCATTTCGTCTCTGCTGATGATCTGCTGATTTTTCAAATGAAATCGGCCTTTTTAATGCAAATCAGGGATTAAACGATCTCGCCGGGAAAATGGAATGAGAGTGTTAATGTGGAAAAGAGAAACCTCGATCTGTTGACCTCTAGTATCCCTGAGAGAAAGAGAAATAAGGTATGTAGAGACATATATAGAGACGTAACCGGGGCACAAACGGAATGAAATGGCCCGAGGTGAGGACCGCCAACCGCTTTATCCAAGCGATCCACCGGTTCTTCGGCACGGACTGCGGAAGGGTAGCATACTAGCATGTGAGGGCTTTGTAATGCAAGCGAGTGGTCACGTGAACGCACCCGGATGAAGAGTTGGGTGAGCGATCTTTGTGACAACTCCCACGGCATCGAGGTGGGACCGATATAAATTTTCAAAGTGTAGCTTCATTGGTTTTGTTGGGCTAAGGTTTAGTAGTCGTGGTGGAGTGTTGTGATTGTATGTTGTTTTAACAATTCCATTTTAGTGATTAATTTGTGTTTTCGTTTAAGAAATAGAAGTAATTTTTGTAATTTCTGGATTTGGATAAATGTCCGTTTTTCATTATGTGAATAATTTTCCCATAATTTAATTGTGTATTTTAATTGTGTATTGTGTAGTAAGATGATAATTTTTTGGTAATAGAAAGTTAAAGTATAATTAGTATTTTATTATATATATATATATATATATATATATATATATATATATATAATCTATTTTTAAGGTCTACAAAAGTATACATACCTTATTTTTTTTGGATTTGAACTTGTGATCTTTTAAGAGGAAACACATGTTCTTAACCATTAGGTCTATTAGGCCCACTCAGGGTGTATATATATAGTGTAATGATGATGATGATGATTAAAGTTCATTAAGATTGAATTGGTTTATCGGACCTTAAGAGGGTAAGTGATTACTTGGAATGATGTTTTTAAGGATTTTGTCAAATTAATTAAATATTAAAAATTTCACTAAATTTCCATATTTATGGGAACTCTAATCTTATATATCATTTAAGTGTTGCAAAGATCAATTTAACTCTGAATCTATCAAGTGTCGAGAATGATCAAATCTCTGGAGGTGCAAGCTTTTAACTTTTTTCCAAATTTATTAATTATTAATTATTTTTTATTATTTTAATGTGTTATGTTACATGAATATCTCCCCATGTTGGGTTGTAGAGTCCATCTCGACCCAACTAAAAACAAGTTTGTTACAAAATTAAACAACTCCTTCATCATGTGACCACCTAATTTATGGTCAAAACAAATTCTAAATAATATTTTATTATTATTTTAATGTGTTATGTTATATGAATATTTCTCTGTACTCGATTATAGAGTCTCTCTAAACCTAACTAAAAACAAGTTTGTTACAAAATTAAACAACTCTATTATGGTATTGTGTCTATTACTCCATTCTTTATTTTTACCACCTAATTTATAATCAAAACAAGTTCGAAACTCTCATAGCTTTAGGATTCTTAATACCAAAATGTATAGAGAATTGAGCCTCGTTGAGTTGTGTTGAACTCCCATTAGTTTATTATTTGACCACAACACAATTTGGTTTAGTTCTGGTAAACTCTTATTTATTACTAGGCCACAACTCAATCAACATTTTATTATTTAATTCTTAATTGTATAACATTTAAGGTTCTTTATCTTCGATTGTTTCAATGGATTTGTTTGATGTTTAATCAAATTAATACTTGCTTATTATTTAAGGTTAGGTGTTTTCTTATGTTGGTTATCCATTTATGTTTTGTTTAAGAATAAATAAAGTCAATTTTTTAAAACATAATTTTTTTATTAAATTTAATAAAAAATTGATGTAATATTATAATTTTATTAATTTATAGAATAATTTTTTTATTTTAAAATAATTTAAAATTACAAAAAATTGTAAATAAATAAATCTACATTAAATTTTACTTTATTAAAAACAAATTAATTAATTAATTAATTAAATCGTGTAATTATTAACTTACTCCCTTGTGTTTACTTCAACTACAAGTAGTGGCGACATGTTTTATATCATTATGGATTGAATACACGTGTACAAGTTTTTATGAGATTTTGTATTACGTTACTACTCTCTCCATTCATAGTGGGGCTTGTGTTCATAGGTTAAGGTGTACTCATGGCTCCAAGTGTTTTGGTGGCTAGATTACTATCCTAACAATAATTGAGAAGAGATCATCTTCATGGTTTTTATTCGAAACCAGAACATGGATAAAATCTTGTAAATCCAATTTAGGCATTCTTTCTCATTATGGTAGTAATATTATGAATGTTTTAGTGTTATGTTTTTTTGGGTTATTTTTATCTATGGTTGCTATTTATATGATGTTGTAAGTTACCTTATATAATGTTATATAATGGCATGCCTTTTATATATTCATATTTTATTATGTGTTGTAAATAATCTTATATGCATAGTAATGGTGATATGCATAGTAATGGTGAGGAAAAAAAAGTTTATAAGGTATTAATTTTATGAAAGGTTTTTTCAATTTAAAAGTTGACTTTGAAGTGCAAGTCTTTTTCTCTGATATGGTAACATCTTTTTATACTTCGGCTATTAATATTTATCAATGTTTTCAATATCCTATCTTAAACAATATCTTTGATTTCTTGTTGTTATCTATGTAATGTTGCAAACTATCTTATTACAATAACATATCTCTATATTGAAGTTTTTGTAGTTATAAAAAAGATGTCATGTCATATTCTATATTAATGATAAACATCAAAGTATTCTATTATGAAGATAATGTGTTTCTCCAAAAATATAGTGATAATAAAATATATTTTTACAAGAAACGAAAAATAGATCTTCCTTTGCATATATTGGTTTCATAAATTGCAATATGGATCAATGTCAGATTTGGCTACATTCATTGATCCGGAGGGAAGGAGCTATTGAATTGACCTTTGGGCACTGCATAAGGCAGCCAGAGGAAGAACTATTTATGGTTGCAACCATCGTTTAGTTCTAAAGTATGACTTAAATCTGCTTTGGTTGTAAGACTATTGCTCATGCAACCCTATCCATGTTCCTTTTTCGTGAGTGACAATGGGTAGTCTAGCAAGCATTGAAGCAAGCTCGAATGTCATCCTATAGGAGAATCGTTATGAGTTGTAGGGTGGGTTTTACTCCTAATATGAGGGGGTGAGAAAACACTAACTAACGTAAGTCTTGGGATTCAAATACTCAAGCCAGCTTCGACAAGGTGGTTGTACTCTAATGGAGACTATTAGGGAATTTTGTCTGTAATGATCCCCAAAATTACCAAAAAAAAAATTGTTAGGGACATTAACTCTCTTTCTTTACAAATAACAGATTCAAAAGGTGTAAGGATAAGTTCTAAAAGCAGACATTATCACTATTCAACTCTCTCTGGGCTTGTGTCTTCTACCTTGTTTATTTCCTGAAGTTATTCATGTTACATAGTAGTCATGTGAATATCTAGGGATGGCCTTATCATTCCTAGCCTGTCGAATTCCTTGATATTTCTATCATCAGTGGAAAGTGTTAACAATATTCCAAAACAAATCCTTACTCCTTGCAAAATACATTCTAGTGTGTGTATATATATATAATCTCCTATTTATTAACTCTTTTATATGTGTATTTACATATATTTAAAAGTATCACGTTTGATTCTATTAAAGCCTTTCATAAGTTATATTTCTAGGTATGATTGTTTCAATGGGAAATCTCCAAAGTCTCGACAACTTTCGTGTTCCTGTCTAGATAGTGGTAATGTATATAGGGTAATACATTATGTCATAAGAAATAAGGGTATCCCGTCATGCAAAAAGCGTTCGCGACACCAGTCCCAATCTTACTATAGTTGTGACTTCAAGATTTTAGTCTTAAGTTGGCCAACAAGGGAAAGATCAGATGAGTTTAGTTCTTGGTTCACTTTAACATTAAATGAGTTAGTCATATCTCGTCGGAATCTAAGGATAACATCCTTCCTTACGAGTTGTATAACGATAACCCGACCGATCGTTACACTCTAACTGAAATGAGGGCTTAACTTCATTAGTTACAACGTAAGGTTATGAAACCTCTCCCTCCTTCGCATTAACTCAACACGAGAAACAGAGGTGGGACTGTCAGGGTCACATTGAATCATCCGTCCAGTTACTTAATGGAGGTCTATGCAGGGTCCTGTCTGAGGCTTATCGTCTGGCCTTCGTGTCTAGTGTCGAGTAGGCCACCTCCCAAATGTCACATGGCATGATACAGGTACATTAATTGTTTTCTCTCTTAGCTTCCAGAAAGGTTTACTTAGGTTCATTCCCTCCTTTCGACTTTGTTACATTGCATAAAATTTTCAAGGGTGACTGTGGAGAGTCGCTCTGGTGAAAACGTTGTGGAGAAGATTCATCTTGGCGAAAAATAAGAGTGGATAAACGGAGTGCTAACTGGTCGCCCTCCTTAAACCGGGTAAGGATACTCCTCCATCGATTTGTGTTAAAACCCTTCTGCAAATTTCTCGGTGCTCCACCTTTGAATTTCTGACTTCAACGATTCTTGCATAGGCATTTTCAAGATAAAAGCATATGAAAATCACTCTTAGGGTTCCGTTTGTTTTTATGCTCTGTGGCTTGGTATTGGGTACTATTAGACTGGGTCTTTTACTTGGGAGTCCACCATTCTGTAGGTTCTCTTAGACCACTAGATGACTCTTATGATTGTAGTTTCCTTTAAAAGGTTATTGTATTTCCCATTCGATGTATATATATATATATATATATATATATATATATATATATATATATCAAGTGGAAGTTTTGGGAATCAAATGATGCATTAAGAAGCACCTTGTAGCATGCTATTATTTGAGTCTGTGATTAATATTTAGGGTTACATCTTTCATTCAAATCATATTGTTATCTGTGTGTGGAAGCTACCATTCAAAATTTGGTATTCGGCATAAATATTAACTCTGGTGCTAAATCTCTGAGTATTGCATTCTCTTCGGTACAGATATTCAACTTATGTTTGGACTTTGATCAAACATATTCGGCATATAATATTTACTCTGTGCTAAATCTCTGAGTATTGCATTCTCTTCTGCACAGATATTCAACTTATGTTTAGACTTTGATAAAATGTATTCGGCATATAATATTTAATTATGTGTTTATAGTTTGGACAATGCATTCCTTTCGGGAAGAATTATTTAAACTATTACCCTGACTTGATTCGTGCATTCGGTCTTACACATACCACGCAACCCTTGCAGTTCGACTTTGTAATTTATTAATGTAGTAAGGGTGAATTCTCACGAATTTATTGGTGAACTATATCTGTATAAATTTATGGAGTACCTTTCGTTCTGCACATTCTTGATCATTTTAATTCTTAGAAGTTCTTTGATTTCCTTCTAGTATTTATGGTTAAAGAATTATTTACTGTGATCTAATGATGTGACTCTTGATTTTGCGAGGGTACCCAAAAGATCGACCTTGGCCCTCTTCTCCCATCCAGTCTATGGACGACTTCTTAAACTGCGCAAATGGAATAGACCGGTCCAAATCGCAAGTTAAGTGATGTTGGAAAATCATGATTGTAACATTTCCGTAGCATAGCATTTATCCTAAATTTCGATCTAATTCGTCGTTTGAACTTCTATTTAATTCTTTTACTAATTTTCTTGGTTTTCTCACAGGACTATGGATGCCCGAAGTCTCCCAATTCAGGGTCGCACCCTGTGCAAAAGGTACTCGGGTTCTGAATACAATGTTTAAACAATACTTTCCAGGTTCTATTGTGTGAATTGATACTCTGTTAAAATACAATTGTCGTGGGTAGAAGCACTATACTTCTATGTCGATTGATTTAATTGTATCTTCAATTTAAAGAAAGGCCCTAGGGGCCAAACCCTTGCCTCTGTGTAATAGAAATTAATAGAGTGTAATGAACATAATTTTTCCATCGTTCATACTTGTATAGTCGATTTAAATGGAAAAACTTAATCGATCAATTCCATGTTTCGATGTATTGGATATATTATATATAGAATTCTGAAATGGATAGTAAATTTCGGCTATCACCGAATATGTATGTGCATATCAATTTATATGATTCCAGAAATCATGTCTTTTAATACATTTAGTTTGCTCCTGTATTATTTTATTTCAGAACTTCGTTGTGGATAGCAAAACTATTTGTTTTCCTTTATTCCATTGACATTTGGTGAAATGCACACAATAGGTATTTAAGGGTTTTGAAAATCGATACAGTCAACTATATATATATATATATATATATATATATATATATATATATATATATATATATATATATAATGAACATAATTTTGCTATCGTTCATACTTGTATAGTCGATTTAAATGGAAAAACTCAATCGATCAATTCCATGTTTCGATGTATTGGATATATTATATATAGAATTCTGAAATGAATAGTAAATTTCAGCTATCACCGAATATGTATGTGCATATCGATTTATATGATTCCAGAAATCATGTCTTTTAATACATTTAGTTTGCTCATGTATTATTTTATTTCAGAACTTTGTTGTGGATAGCAGAACTATTTGTTTTCCTTTATTCCATTGACATTTGGTGAAATGCACACAATAGGTATTTAAGGGTTCTAAAAATCGATATAGTCAACTGTATATATATATATATATATATATATATATATATATATATATTCCTATCTATAGTTACTTCCTATTGTTTGTAATCCCTTCAAATTCTTAAGTGATGTTTGTACAACCTGAACACCCTAACTTATAAATTGATTACAGACTGTATATTTAGACTATAACGATTATATGTATGTATAACCACAACTTTCAAGTTTATTCTAGGATTTTCTTACTAATGATATACAGTAAGACTGTAAGAATTATACTATATTTACTTCATTCCAATAGAAATAAATAAATAGGACGATTCATCCAGAATTAAAAGGATGTCCTACAGAGATATAATTGTACATATATATGTATAATTAGATCTCAATTTTACCTTCGAAGATCTTCTTTATCGTTTGCATAGTCTATAGTTTACATTCTAATTGAATATCTAGTTGTAAATGAATCACCTATCTGATAGGGATGTTCTAGCACCGTATTTGAAATCATATACAGTTGTATCTTCCCATATACTTTCATAAATAATTTCATCCCAACGAAGATACACAGAAAGGTTGTTCAACTTCCATAATTAAAAACTGTAAGGGTTTGTCCTACATTTCACCTCATACCATCGAAAGTTTAACAAACAAAACAATTCATCCAGATTTAAACAGATGCATTTTAACAACCAATAATTCAATAATATTTAACCAGAGAAGGGATGGGTAGACATATCTGAACAGTTGTCGAACAACAAATGGAACAACCAAGTTCCTCCCAACCTTATAACGGGACAACCAAGTTACTTGTCTCGTTCACCCCCTAGCATGACCATGAATCCATGAGGGAGAAATTAGAACTCCTCCTCAGTAATAGTCCTTCAGTTTCAGCAACTTCTCCTTGCCTCACACTCAGAAAGTAGTGTTCATAATAGCAAGAGATCCTTTCTTTTCCCCCACATACTAGGCAATGTCCTGCCTCCTTCCATATGCTATATATCAAAAGAAATTGTGCCTAGGTCTTTTTCCCCTTGGGAATTTTCGCAGCTTTCCAAATCCCTAATTTTCAAGGGCTCCCAATGGCCAAATTCTTGATTTTCCACTTGTCACATTCAACTTTGAGGTAGTTCCAACATGTTCCCCTCTCATGGAGTCATCGTCAGCTAATTTTAACCTGGTTGTTCCATTTGTCCATTAGCAATAAATATAAAATATTTTGTTTCATACAAGTGTCATAGTCAAATAGTTAGTTGGGTCAAATCAGATCTCTGTCGAATAGTCATAATCATCAATTACAATTAACTAAATTTGAAATTCAGAAGTGTCCACTTGTGTCACCATCCATCGATCCTTGTCCTTTTCCTCCACATTTGTCATCATCCACCGATCCTCCTCCTCCTCCTCCTCCTCCTTATGTGTCACAATATTTTGATGCTTTGGACACTATGTTCACATCGGGTACTGTTGCACAGGTTGATCTTGACGAAGACACATTTGATAGTGTAATTTTTTCATTTATTTCTGACATAGGTACTGATAGACCCTCTACCTCTGGTAGCAGAGACATTAATGCATCTGCCTCTGGTGGTGGACCTAGCTAGTAGTGGTATTGATTGACATGTATATTGATTTCTTTATATTTTACTTGATATGTATATATGACATTTTTATTGCATATTTTGTTGAGATGTATGTTTGACATGTATATTGATACGTATATCGCTCATGTATATTACATTTTTCATATAATGTTGTGGTTTTTGTTGTTTGATTCATAAAATGTATTATGAGTATGCTAATGATTAACATTATTAATGATTTCCTTGTTTTTAAGTTAAATTTGAGATGTGTTACTAATTTAAATTTATAGTTGTCATATAATGTTTAAATTTTTTTTAACAGAAAAAGGGGGAAATTTGTATTAAATTAAAAAAAAAAAAAGTCTGATAACGCCCAAGGATTACATCATGTCCAAAATTCCAACAAGCAGTCAAAATTTCCCCATTGAAGAGCCATTAATCCGACTAGTAAGTCCAGATGAACAGGTGCCCCTACAAGGGATGAAGCTTCTTATTCTGAATTTCATAGGATATCATTGTCATCTAGTGGGATCAAATTTTGTTGTGGTCTGATGCGAAGATCCTCTAGTTGTTGTCTGAGCGCTGGAAAATAATCCTGGAGGTGGTGGATGCTCTGCCTCTACTAGACAAACTCTTACAACACTGTTAACACTTGATTTGAGAGACCATTGCAGTGAATTTGAAGAGAGTACATAGTGTTGTGTGTATCTACTAATTCATCCTCCAACAACTCCATCTTCCTTTCCCAACACTCTAAGCCATCCTTTTCCATTATTTGGCACGTCCACAAAGGCACTCTGAAAATCCAGAGTGAGGAATTTGAGGAATGAATTGATGAATTTTCCACCAAAATGAAAGTTCCATGTTGAATTAGAGAACTGTGCTTGAAATTTAAATCCCAACACACAAAAGATGTATAGAGAGCATTGCTTGAAATTTAAATCCCAACACACGAGAGATGTACAAGAGAGGAATCCTTTTATACTTTCTCTCCACCTTGAATCATACTTACCAGAGATTGTAACAAAATTCATGATTCCCACTGCCATCCCACATTCCTTCTGAAGTGATAGTGGGAGCGAGGGACAAGACTGCTCCCAGCAGGTGGAGTTATGAAGGCACTCAAAGGGCGCATGGAAAGCATGTGGCCCGGTCCTTGATTTGTGATTCTACAAAATACCTGCCACGTGGATGTTTTTCAATAGTTTGATTAAGATAATGGGGTCGCAATGAGTTAAAAGGCCCCCCCACTTTTTTACCAACCATATGTCTTCAGAACCTCATGGGATCATACTGTGGGTTTGAGTTCCATTGATCGAGAGGATCCTCACTTGCTGCCTAATTGCCTTACTAACTTGTATATCAGCTCCTTTATTGTTGGATCTTAATACATGGAAGAGTTCAATTGTGCAAAAGATTTTTATTTATTTTTGTATTTTGTGGAAAATGGAGCAGAGATGAATATTTCAAGAAGATGTTTGAACCTTGTGTGTTTGATTGTCTATTTGGAATCCCCCATGACAATGAGGTCGATGATGTCTCAGGCATTAGACAAAATTAGGCCTTGAAACAAGGCATACACTTCATCTTGATTATTAGAGGACTTCCCAATGATCCAGGAAAAGGTGGATTCCATGATTCCTCCAAGGTCATACAACACCCCACTCGCTCCTGCCACCCCAAGGTTCCTTTTTGAAGCACCATCAAAGTTGAGGAGATGTCTATTCCAAGATTTATTCCATTGAAGGAACTCAAAAGGAGAGAGTTGAATTTGCTAGCAAGGTTTGATGATAAGGGGAATCTCCGTAACATATATAACGAAGAATTGTTGGAGCCAAGCTTCCTCAATACTGTCCAAATGCTAAGAAGGAGCTAGAAGTCTCACCTCAGAATTTAGTTGTTTAGATAACAAACCAATAGCCTTGCCTGCCACTGAAGAAGAAATGTCTTTTTTCCCCATTAAATATTTCTTTATTGCAAGCCATTCATATTTTCCAACAATTTAATTTTGGAAACGCCATCCATATTCTTTTGAAAATTGGATTTTGTTGAAATGTTCCATCCTAAGAGAATTTCCATTTACTTAAAAGCTTTCCTATGGAGGAGGGCCATCTAACTCATTTATATAGATCATGAAGAGTCACCTGCCACATAGATCGAGACACAGGACATTCCAAAAAAACATGCATTGGTGTCTCTAAAGATTCCTTACAAAGTACGCACCTAAATGGCCCATAGACTCCTCTTTTTGATAAGTTATATTATGTTAAAAAGTTTCCATGCACCAGGGTCTAGTAAAAGATGTTTATTTTTGGAAGACCATCCTAGCTCCAGATGCATTTCCAACAAGTGAAGGGAGGGGGGAGGGAGTGTTGAGATAACATGGAATCATAACCCCTCCTAACCGAATACTCTTGCGCTCCCCAACCCTCAGAATATTTAAGTCTTTTATGAATAGGAGCACACTCTTTGAGGCAAAGAATGAGTTCTTGAGAGAGATAAAGGAGATGGGGAGGGGGGAACCCAAATCCCATCCTAGAAAACTCCCAGATGTATCATTCCATATGGAGAGGTCAAAGAGAGTATTCTTTCCTTGTCCTTGAAGCCACATGAGAAGGGGGAGGAGATGTGAGTCCTGAAACAAGGGCAAGTGACCCATGATGCTATCTAATTGAAGTAAGATATTTTAACCATGCCCCAGAATCCAAGTAAGTTGTTTCTGAATAAGGGGGGGAGAAGCTTTCAAAATATGTCATATTTCAGAACCCCCATGTGCCTATGGTTCCTTATCCAATCAGTGGAGCCTTTATTCTAAAAAATATTTGTGAAGGATCACTTTCTTCCACCACTCACTGTTTCTTGTGACCAATCTCCAATGAAGTTTAGAACCAAAAGCTATATTAGAGATACGAGAATATTTTATCCCTAATTATCCATATGCTTTCAGATCCCTGCCAATATTCCAATTTACTAAATGGAACCTTTTAGCATTATATCTACCCTCTTTCCATAGAAAACACCTAAGTTCTTGAGCTATTGAGGATTTGACCCTGGCTGGAGCAAGTAAAGAGGAGAATTGGAAAATTAGGAGGGTTGAAAGAACCGACTTAATAAGAACCACTTTGTTGGATTAAGCCAGAAGGAACCCCATTGTCGAAACTTAGCCTTGATCTTATCTAAGATTTCATTATAGGAGGAGGATGGAAGATTCTTGAGACAAACAATAATTCCCAGATATTTGAAATTCTACCACTTTTCTTTAAAAGGAAAGTGTAGCATTATGGAAATGGCTACCAAAGTTCTTACATTAGTGTTATAGGCATATACTTGGATTTTATCTCCATTAATGAGTCCTCCTGATGTTGATGTGTACTCATCTATTACCTTTTTAAACCTACTGGTTAAAATAGTTGAAGCACCACCCAACATGGTAGTATCATCAACAAATTGAGAGTTATTTATTCTTTTTACTCCTTGGACTATATTGATCTTGGGTATAGTGTTTAGAAGTTTCTCCCTGTCTAGTTGTCTACTAAGGGCTTCAACCATCATAATATAGAGTATAGGGAAGAGGAGGAAGCCTTACCTAAGACCTCTAGTTGCCTTGAAAAAAGGGGTTGATCTACCATTACCAAAGGGGTCATCCATGCACAACGAATGCAAGTTGCTACCCAGGAGAGGAAGAATTCATTGAACTTGAACTTGGATAGAAAAACAATGAGAAAGTTGTGTCTAACTTTGTCAATGATCTAGGAGGATCTAAAAGGAAAAAAATCCAAAGTAAATAAATTTAATAAAAAATGACACGAATTCGAAGATCTTGTCAAGAGCTTTCCAATGGTGAAAATGACGCCTCAAACAGAGTCTGAATGAAGAAGATATGGCCAATCAAATTTTTGGTCAACCTATTCAAAGTCAACATGTTGACATCAACATCCGTATAATTGACGTCAGAAACCAACCATGCAGAGGTGACTTCAACATGCAGACGTGGCAACAAAAGAGGTTGCCACATGGCATGATTATTTGGCAAAATTGGGTGGCCAAATGGGCCAATGATGAGGTGACATGTGGCACGCCCAAGATGCACCATGTGGAATCACCCAGGGGCCATCATGTGGCCTCCTTACAACATGACAGGTGGTGCTTACATGGCTTGCTGACTGGACAAGATCTTCAAATGGCAGGGTGCCACGTGACCCAATCACAGGGTGCCACGTGGTACCCTATGGATGCCCAATGAGGACCTGAAACTAAAAATTCAAAAATAAAAATGCCGCTAGACCGGCTAGCGCTAGACCTGACAGTCGGACTGGTCGATGACCCACATTTCGACACCGACATCCCAAAAATCTCAGCGACCATCCATCACAAAAAAAATCTAGTGGTTAGCATTTAATACAGAACTACGCCCAGATACCGTGCATCGCTCACATCAACAGTTAGGCACGAGTTCTATAAGTGGTAGGAGGTTTGATAGTTTGGAAACATATAATATATTTGTATATATTTGTTACAACAAAATGTTAAAATCAAGGTCTACGGGGTTTGACCCCTGGGCCTCCCCCAAACCATATACCTTATTTACATCCACGTGGCAACGAACCAAACCACAAACTTGGTAAACTCTACCTACATAATTTCTTTTAACCCCCACATTTTCCATTATCGGGGGAGGTCTGCGCCCAATCGTATGACGACAAGATTTTCTATGCAAGTACATGCATCAATTGAAAATTGCAGTGGCACACATTATGAGGCAAAGATCCCAATAGAGGCTTGGGATGAGCAGTGACAAAATTTGACGTTTTGACAGTCATTTTTGCACGATTTCTCACCATGAGTCCACTGGTGTAGTCATATTTTGCATCTAGGCAACGAATATTCAATATGTTTTCAGTTTTGAGGTATAGCCATGTATTTATGCCAATTTTTGTTGAGATAATATAAAATCCTCTCCACTTCAAAGTGGGCCTGAAGACGTAGTCCATTGTTGGGATGAACTCCATTATAAAGCTTTGTGTTATTGCCATATTTCTCATCATTTATTCATAGTCGTTCCTTCTTTATTTATGTTTGCACATAAGCTTTATTTATGCTCTTTAATGAAATTCATGTAATGGCCATCGAATAAAATATCCCAAATCATGCTGGTATCATAGCAGTGTTCTTTGACTTGAATTGCAAGTGTGAATGCTTACTAGGGCTAAGCTCAAAGAGGGTGAAGGAAAACTTGAGACTTTCAACCCATAGATTGGACATGCAACTCGAAGAAGGAAAATGGGAGATGAAGAACTTCATACAGAATATGAGAAGAATTTTTACAAGGATTTCTACCAAATGTCAGACATGGTAGAAAAAATGTTTGCATATTACGAGAAGAGAGTGGAAAGGAAGGAAAAGAAGAAGAAATATAAATCAGAGGATGTTGCTACAAAAGAGAAAGGAATTGGAAGATACCCTCCTGAGCCTCCATCTCCATATTCAAGTTCAATCTCTTCTTCTTCCTCTCATTCTCAACATTCTAATTTTCATCAGAATGATTCCAAAAATCCATTATTGAAATTAGATGTCAAATTTAATTTTCCCATGTTTAATGGAGAAGCTAATGCAAATAAGTTAAATAATTAGATTAGACAGATCAAATTTTACTGCCGTGTACAATAGATCGAAGAGGAAGAGGAAAATATCTAGTTGGCTTCTCTTCGATTGGAAGGAACAACCCTTGTATGGTGGGAGAGAAAACTTCAAAAAAGGTAGTAAACATAATGGTAAACTCCTTTCTTCATGGTCTTAATTTAATTTTGCGTTGAAAAAGCAATTTTATCCATTGGTTCATGTTCAAAAAGCCATGATGGAATGGAAAAATTTAAGACAGGGTAAAGGTCAGAGTGTTTAGAGTTTCCCAGATGAGTTTAGGAAACATGCACTTGCATTGAATATTCCTTTAGATTCTCTAGAAACTTTGAGGAAGTATATTGGTGCACTTCATAGTTACATTCATCACACATTGTTGTTATTTAACCCCAATAATTTAGATGAAGTATGCGTGCAAACAACTCACCTTAAAAGCAGGGGGAAGAACGTACAAGAAGATCACAAGCATTCAAAAAACCATTTCAAAATGAAAGGAAAAGGAAAGGATAAGAGGACAACCAAAACAAATAAAGAGGAAGGGAAATCCTCTTGTACTCATTGCCAGAAAGATGGGCATGATGATGAGCATTGTTGGAAGCTACATCCAAAGTTAAGACCAAAGCAATTTGGTGGAAAAAGGAAGCAAAAAATTGTTGCTATAGTGCAACAAGACCTGGGTTCTGATTCAGGTGATGAAGAGAAAATCACAACAATTGGAGTACAAGGTAAATTTTCCTTACATGCTATTTCAAGTTCTACAATTCCATCTCTTGAAAATGATAAAAGAAGAGTGAATTATTCCACATAAGAGTAGTGACAAAACAAACAAAAGTGGAAACTCTGTTTGATCTGGGTTCACAAGTTAACTTGATATTTGAAGAGACTATGAAGAAATTGGGATTAACCACAAGACCTCACCAGAAACCTTACCCTCTTGGTTGGGTGCATGACAATGAAAAACTTCAGGTTACCAAACAATGTAGATTGAGGTTTGCTATTACTTCTAAGTTGATAGAATAGGTTGATTTGGATGTGGTTCCTTTGGATACCTTTGGTATTGTACTAGGGATTCCTTATTGTTATGACATAAAAGCTATCTTCTTCCAGAAAGAGAACAAATACCATCTCACAAAAGAAGGAGTGGAATATATTGTTAGAGCTCATAGCATGGAAGCTAACCCATCACTTATTAGTGTAGGTCAAATGAAGAGAGATATAAATACTTGCAAGAATCGTGTGCTTACAATTGTAAAAACAAAATACCTTGATAAGTATAATGCTCCCAATGCTTTTAATCCTTTACATAAAAAAATGAAATACTTGAAATGAGACAGGTCTTTCTGTGGGAAGGTAGACAACAAAAGGCCTTCGACACTTTGGGAGAAAATATCAGCACCACACCAATGCTAGCTCTACGTGACGTTTAATAACCATTCCGGGTTGAGACCAGTACTAGTGCAGATGCCATGAGAGAAAATATGTTTTTTAGACCTCCTAGCTTTGCATCTGTTGTTTTGAAGAATTCTTCCTTAGCTCATGTCAATTATGTTGAACAATATGTTATTGA
>ML780716.1:245673-281867 GCA_009831015.1 Picea engelmannii | reverse complement strand
CTCTAAGGTCTTCTATGAGAACCAAAGAGAGAATTGATCTGAGCTAAGTAATCTAAATAAAACTAACTAAACTAAATAAGCAAACTAAAACTAACTAAAAGAAACTAATACACTAAAACAAACTACTAAATTAAACTAACACTGTATATAACTATTCTAACTATTATATACAATCTATTAATATCTATTGTAATAACTCAAATCAACTATCTAATTATCAAATACAATATTACTTATTCAAAAATATACATTATAAACAATCTACATATTTAATTAAAACCTGCAAAACTCATGTATTTCCTGCCCTAAGACAGTCAAGAATATTTTATTTTTTATTTTTTATATTTTATGAAAAAGAAATAATCATTGCTGAAATTAAACAATCTAATATATTTACTGAAATTAAACAATCTAATATAAATCTGATTAAACTACTTAATGGAAACAGTAAACAACGAACTAATTGACCTGCAAATGCTCCAAATTTGCCCTGTGTGTGATAACTTCTAAGCTGGTCGGAGGAAGAAATTCGCACCGGTTAGTTCAATAGCTTCTCGTAAATGATTGGCTATGCTGCTTCTTGAAGTGTTTTACAGGACAAACAAGACATAAAAGAAAATCATAACAATCTTATGATTATAAATTCCTGCAATAAGGGAAACCTGTTATGCAAAAACTTATATATAACAATTCAATCTATGAAGAAGATAAACCTGCCATTCACACACTGAATTAACAATTGTTATGTCTTTTATCTATTTGGAAGAGACAAGATATGAATAACAGTAATTAAAATTATATCATTTGCACATGATCTAGATAGCTAAAGTAGTCATAAATCATAGACAAAGTGATATACAAAACATGAAACAAAAAGTTGATATATTGAAAAGCTAAAGCTGTGACAAAACATCAATTCTGCTCCAGTTTGCATTAGAATTCCATATCCTTGTTCTCCCACAAATGAGGATGATGATTATTACAAAAATCATAAGTATATATAGGTTTCTCCACAAGGTAAAACATCCCTATGGATAACTATCAAACAATTTTACATAATCAGGGAAAAATCCCAAAATCTCCTAAACTAAGTAACTAAAAATGCAAGTGACAAAATACAAAAAAATTGATCCTACAAACTTAGTTACAGAATCATCTGATTCTGTAGCTAGTCAAAAATAGCATATGGAATCAGATAGCAATCAAATAAAATCTTAAAAGAAATCAAATCCAATTTAATTTTATTTTCATCATCAAAACGAATTACTAATGATTCAATTGAAATTATCATTCAAAACAATCAATATCAGAATGAATGCAATCTAAACAGAGTAAAGAATGCTCTGTTTTTAGTTACCATAAAACATGGTCAAATCTTGACAGGCTTGTTTCGTATCAAACGAAATTAAGTAGTGAATCAAATCATATAACGATACGATGTTATCGTAATCAATACAACCATAATCGAACAGAATCGTAGTCATATAAAATATGATATGCCATAACATAATTATAATCGATACAACTGAAAACAAAATATATTTGTTACAGCTGTAACAATATATCATAAAGCTCATGTCATTCTAATCAAATATGGAAAGACAGTTACAATGTGAGTGTTTACATAGTCTTCAGACAGGATCACATAGTGATCGTAACCATTGAAAAGAGTAATAATCATAGACCGAGTAACAATCAGAGCAGATCGTAACTGTGTTAAAAATAGAAACAAGTCCTTATTCTGGGCACGATCATTTTCGTCCAACAAATTAAATTTAAACAATATATTCCTTGCAATATGAACCGAGCTGAGAACACGGTCAAACCATATCATGTGAATCAAGTAGTTGGATACAACAGTTATGACTTACATCTATTCGCAAATTGGTTACACCTTAACAGGATGGTATTCGAATTGTTCATAAGATATAAAATCACAACAGTTAACTGTAATTTCCAACCATATCATCTAGAACATCACCAATTCGAATCAAATATTGATTGTGTTTGAAAGTTAAATAACAGAAAAATCTTGTGTTTAGACAAAGTATTCAATTGAAACTAAATTAAAACAATCGAATCTATCCTATGATTGATCGAACCAAAACCAAATCCAATCAAAGCTAATCCGGGAATTCGATTAATCAAAACAAACTTATATACAATAATGCATGCTTATTAAACAATTTCAAATTAACGTTGTACACAGAGCTGTGAATTCATCATATAAACAAATGATAATCATACCAGTATGACTGTTCAGACTATGCCAGCTTTGAGTTTACAACCGTTGTAGCAGACTCGACATTTTTGAACAAAATTGAACCAGTCGTTCGTTGCTTTTTATCAGTAGATGGCATCTTCATCTTTTGGCTGGTGAGCTTTGCAACTTGATCTTCCAAATCATGAATTCTAGATTGCAGCATTGGAACATCGAGGTAATACCTTTCTAACCACATGCCACATTGTTCAACGTTTCTAGTTGAGATGGAACAAGAGAGGGTTTCGACGAGTCACCAGGGGTTTCACAGGGCATTTTGATGCCGGGATAATTTGTATCATCTCGTAAACAAGGAGGTAGGTTCTTCACAAAATCATATGCCGGTTTATCACACAGACCTTCGGAGTATGGATACTCGCTTGCAAGGAAACGCTCAATTTCCGAGTCAGAATCTTCACTGAGCACAATAGGGTCAGGGTTGACAGGTGCCTTTGGTCTGTTTCTTGCCATGCAAGAGATTAACCGGGCGTTCTTCTTACCTTTGGAATTGGCATTAGGTCTGGTCTTGGGATTTTTAGCCACGGGTTTAACATTGTCCACATCTGTGATGACAGAACTGGGTAGGTTAATAGATGGCTCGGGTAGGGGTTTGGGTAGCAGAGCGCTGTAGGGCACAGGGTTTACCGGCTTGCTCTCACCTACCATCGATTTGTCAACCTATAGTAGGCTTGAGCCATCGAAATCATTACGTTTAAGAAAATCTTCCCTATAGTCTCGGTTTAACCCTAAGTGACACTCCACAAGCATTTTAATTAACCCAAAGTGAAACAGGCTGGTATCAGCCTGGTTTCGTTTATACCTTTTGGACATTTTAAACAAACTCTTATGAAAGTAGTGAGGCATGTTCAGTTCATAACCCATGAAAACCATAAGAAGCCTAAGGTGATACAAGAAAACGAAGCCATACCTACCCTCGCAAGTAATGAATTGCTTGGTCACCATGAGCAGGTCGTGCCAGCGTTGCTTTAGCATGTTTGCAGGCAAACCCCTGTCACAAGAGCTCACTCTTTGTGACTGAAAGAGTAATGTCCATGGGACATCCTCTACTTTACAATTTTTCGACCATCTCTGTCCGACAGCAGGCAGACCAGTGGCTAGACTAAGGAACTGTTCGTTGATTTCCAACTTCACATCCCCAACCTTGGCTCGGCAGCCATCGAAGGTTAATGCAAATTGTCGAGCCACACCAAGGTTATAACCATCAAACTTTCGGATGAAAGTGAGCCATCCGAATTCCTCCAGGTCGCTATATGCACCATCAAACATCAACAAAGCTTGGCGACCATTGGGTTCAGCCCGTACGACTGGAGCCATGGCGCAGGCATCATGGTAGGGTTCGGATCAAACACATAGGAGCATAATCGATATGGCTAACAACTGCAAGCACTCAAAGAGGAGGCAAATCAATAGGCGTGTGCGAAGGTGGTGGGTTAGTTCACCGCCATGCAAAACATTAATGGCACAGTACAACACTGTTTAATCAATTATTACATCGCTCAAACCACATTAATCGGATAACACAGGAATTTAAACGGTGGATAGCTATACCAAGGCACCATTGTACCGTTTTGAAACCACGGAAAATCAAACCAAAGTTAATACGCGCCATTAATCAATGTAAAATCAAAACCATATATCAATGAGCCAAGTATAATTCAAACCAAAGTAAATCAACGCGCCAAGTGTATAATCAAACATTGCCATTCAATATGAAATCCAACTCAAACTCAAACATTACCATGCGCTTGTTGCACAATATAATCAAAGTCTTATAACATTGTGACCAATGACTTTATGAAATCGATAAGCTTAGAGGTTAAGATAGTAGGGGTCACATTAATATAAAACAAGATCATCCATGACCCTTATGAAATCAATTATAACTGATAACTTATCATGCTCAATGCCTTACCAAAAATCAAGTTGCGCAATGAAAATAAAGATAGGTGAATGGACATGTTTCGAAAAATCATTCCAGCAACTTAATAGCAAACCAAAGGTAAGTGCCTTTCAGAAAATCAATGAGTAGACCATGATAGTTAGAATAACGATGGATGAGTTTTCACGCTTTCAGTCATGAAAACTAATTTGAAACCAATTCCCAAACATCTTATAGAGTGAAAACATCGTCTCTTTTCAAGATGCGACAGTAATTTGAAGTTCAGAAGATGTAGGTGTAGGCAGCTTTTTAGAGCAATTAAAAAAAATTGAATTGGCTGCCAACATGTTCGAATTTATGTCATTACGCGTGAGACCATGCAAACCTTATGACTCACGAGCCTTAGGGAAACCCCAACCATACTCCAACTTGCTGACATATCAACTATTAAACTAGAGGGCATCTTAGAAGACATATTGATCTATGTAGATTCATGGGAATATCCTAATGATTTTATGGTCCTACAACCAAAAACCTCTCTAGGAGGGCATCCTTTAATCCTGGGAAGGCCTTGGCTGGCCACCGTTGATGCTTACATCGGTTGTAGGTCAGGAAACATGACCATCTCCCATGAGACCTCTACAAAGAAATTATCCCTATATCCTCCTTCCAAACCCAGCATATATTTTGAAACACCACTTTGGGTCAATAGATAGGATAGTGATGAACAAGGGGAAGCTCATTGATTCCTCTCTATAGATCAGTACTTAGCCATTATAGAGAAAACAAAGGATGATGAAATCAACGATTCCATAGCCTCTTCTTCTTCCACAACAAACACACATGTTCTTGAGCATGTTATGCAACTAGAAACACAATGTTCTCTATCCTTAAAAAACATCTCATTTGTAGAACAAAAATCCCCACCTAAAAAATATCAAGGGTGCCTTACAAAAACCATAGAAATTATCCCACGGGAAACCTTGAAAATCAACCAAGGACTGATTGAACAACCAAAAGAGAAATTGGTTAAAGTGCTACAAAAACATAGTGATTCCTTTGCATAGGACTGCTCTGACATGAAGGGAATCCATATTGACTTATGCACACACCACATATACATTAAGGAAGGATCTAGACCCATCCATCAACCCCAACGTCAGATGAATTTGGAATTGAAAGACGCAATTAAGGAAGATCTATGGAAGCTCACAACCAAATTTATCTATCCAATTTATGAGAGCCAATGGGTCTCCCCTCTCATCATGGTACCAAAGAAGAATGGAAAATGGATAATTTGTGTGAACTATAGAGAAATCAACAAAGAAACACACAAGGACCATTTCCCACTCCCATTCATTGACCAAGTCCTGGATATGTTAGTAGGGAAGAAATAATTTTCTTTCCTCGACAGATTCAACGGGTATAAACATATCCAGATCGTTCCTGAGGAGCAATACAAAACAATGTTCACCTATTCATGGGTGACATTCGCCTATCATGTTCTACCATTTGGGTTATGTAATGCCCCTACCACCTTTCAAAGATATGTAATTGGTATATTCTCTGATTTAATTCATGATTGTGTGGAAATATATATGGATGAATTTACAACATATGAAAATGAATTTGATGAAGCATTAACGAACTTAGAGAAAACATTGATAAGGTGAAAAGAATCGAACATTGCCCTCAACAATGAAAAATGTTCAATGGTGCTAACTGATGGCATCGTATTACGAAACCACATCTCAACTAACAATCAAAATCAAGGTAATATTCAATTTCCCAACTCCATGTTCATAAAAATATGTACAAAGCTTCTTAGGATATGCTAGTTATTATCATCACTTTATCGATTTTGTTTTCATGAATTGTTCGTTCGTTATTTTCCTTGATTAACAAATATTCTAAGTTTTCATGGACATAAACATGCCAACATGCACTTGACGAATTGAAAACTAAGGTGTCTGAGGCTCCCATCTTAAGAGGACTCGATTAGTCCCTCCCGTTTCACATTTCTAAGGATGCATCAATGATCTAGGAGGATCTAGAATGTTCACAGAAGGTCTGGGAATATCCATAATGCTCATAGAGGTCTAGGAAGATCCATAAAGGCTCAAAATCAAAATTTTCCAAATTCTCTTGAAAACACTATCAATGAGTAGAGCTCGGTGATAGCTTTCTAACGGCGCAAATTTCGTCTAAAACGGAGCTAGAACACAAAATATATGGCTAGTGAAAGTTTTGGTCAAACTAGGCAAAAAGTCAAAGCGAAAAGTCAAGGGACATGTATTACCACTGCAAGGGTGACACGTGGTACCTGATCATCCAAGTTGTACAAGTGACGTGGCATGACAAGTTGGCAAATGGTTGGGCATATTGTACTTTCAGGTGGATTAATCAGGCATTGACACATCGCACAAGGAAACCAATGAGAGGTTTCCATGTGGCAACCTCCCATTGGCCAATTATGGTTTAAGTGTATTAAAAAATTATGGAGTCGATAGGGGTCGAAACCGTGACCTCCACAAACCTTAACCAAGCCTTTGTTACCAGTGTGTCATGCACATTGTTTCTTAACCATAATCGATGCCTATCATTTTATTGTTAGTCAAAGGTTCAAGCGATGGTTAAAGGGTTGAGGGCCTAAGCCCTCGACCCTCAGTTGTATGTAATATATGTAACCATGACCTTAATCACATGGGGAGTTAACAACAGTCTGTGCCAAATACTATTTATATCATATGGTTTGTAACCATATAACAAAAAAACCACCAAAACAATTGGAGGTCGGTGGGGCTTGAACCCCCGAACTCCTGTATACTGTACCAACGCCTTAACAGATAAGAGGGTAAAAATATTAGTCCATATTTCCATTAATGAGCGCCATAGAGCATCGTTTGGTGTGTAAAGAGGGTAAAATTGAGCCAATTAATAATTTGGTCGACTTTATACTCAAATTTCTTAGAATTTCGCAAGGATTCTTATGGTGAACTCATTTTCCTATTTCGAGTAGTGGAATTAAAGAGAGTCCATTAAATTGGCCTTTTGTAAGCCCATGTTGTAATGTAATTTGGTGTTTTGAGATGATGAAGAACAATCTCACTATCTTAAGAGGACCTGAAGATGAAGTAATATATGTCATCAATATATGTAATTTGAGTTCTTTTATTTTATGTTATTTCATCTCATAAAACTACAAAATTAATCATATGTTTATAAATTTTTGGATAAGGAGCACGTCATCATTTTTCTGAAAATCACCTCAATACAATCAAGAATTAATTATGAATCAATTTAGATGCTATATGTATATTTTAAGGGAATAGATGGTATCTAAGGATTTTTGGATCAATCACACACTACCCTTGTTCTAGGACAACTAGAAGGAAATGATTCATACACAATCTACTACGTCAGCAAACATCTCTCACTCGCAGAACTAAATTATACGGTAACATAAAAATAGTTTATTGTGGTAATACATGCAATTAATAAATTTCAGCATTACATTACAGGATATCCAATAATATTGCACATTGACCATGCTGCCATAAAATATTTAATGAATAAACCTATCACCAATGGCAGGGTAAATAGGTGGTTATTGTTATTTAAAAAATATGATATAACCATCTTGAATAAACTAGGAAAAAATAATGTAGTGGCTGATTTCCTTTCAAGACTTACATATAATGAGAATGAACCACTTGTAGAAGATTTTTTTTCCTTATGAGCACCTATTTACGATTCTAGTAACTCTCCTTGGTTCACAGATATTGTTAATTACTTCGCTGTAGGTAGACTCCCACGCCATTTATCTCCAAAAGAGTGACAAAATAGTATCATACAAAGTTGGATATTATCATGGATCGACGGTTTCCTCTTCCACATAGTGGAATTGAATGGGGTCAGCTGAGGAATCAACGTGCATTTACTGCACATCACTCAAAACCTCCCTATCGCCCGTCACCTTAGCATTGTTGCATTGTTTCTCTGATGGTTGTGGAAGCTCCACATTTTCAGGTTTCGGAAGGGAAAGCTCGACCAACTCATCATTTAAGTGATTTTCTCACAGGTATGGCTCTTTACTCTCCATCCATGATGGACTCTCTGTACTATGAATTAAATGGTGGCATAGGAATGCATGGATTCTGTGTTTTTTTTATTTTTTCGACTGTGTGTAAATATGGTGTTATGGCTCTTTGTGATGACTGCAAAATGTTAGTAATTGTAAGCAGAGTAATGGGTATTATTGATTGTAAATTTGTGCATTGGTTATTTTCTTGGTCAGTTTGGTTTTTTATGATGGTTCTCTCTGGAATAATGGTGACAGTGGTGCAATGAGCTCTATGTTTTATGGTTGAAGGGTTTTTACCACCGGTTGTATTTCAGTGGCTGTCAACTCATTTCCCTCTTAGTCGTAGTCATAATATTTATCCAGTTGTAGGGAAACTTTCGAATGTTGGTGTGATTATTTTATCGAAACCCCGAACTATTGTTAATGGCTTGTTCCTTACTATCTTTTCATTGAAATCTTTCCAAAAGTCCAGTCTTGGTCGGCCCCGAATGTTAATACAGGCCTGTGTATATATTGCGAAGAGTTTCCACACACCACTCCTCTCATCCCTGCTATAATGATGATTGTATGTGGCCTCATTGTCAATTGTTTCTAAAGTTGTTTGACCTTCTGGGTGTTGGAAAGGGACATTATCTCTCTGTGTTTTTCGAATACCCATCATTATGTAAATTAACCCTCTTTACAAAAAAGTGTTAGTGACATCGGTGTGTGTAACTGAGTTGTTTAACTCGAATTGCCTTATTTTCACTCAAGCATTCACTTATGATTTTGTCAAAGGCTTGGAGTTATAAGACAAAGGATTGTAGGTTTTTTAAAAAGAGCATGGCTCTCTGTTTTCAAGATTACATTGTGGTCTGTGGTTGCTAATCAATGGTAAATGGATATGAGGATATGAAAGACCATTATCTCTCTATGTTTTTAAAAATACAAGCAGACTTTTGTTTCCCTCTGCATTTACTTTTTTTAAGACCCCGAATTGGACTCTGACTTGCCTCTACCTTCCTCAAGCACCTTATGGGGTTTGTCAAGTTTTGGGTTATCCGTTTAATTATTGTGTAAGTTTAAAGACACATGCTCCCTCGTTTATAAACCCATCCTATTGGTCGAATCTCTGTGTGGTATTTATGTGATGAATTTGTTTAAACACAGAAGAAAGAAAATGTGTGGTTACATACAGTCGAGAGTTGTCCTTCCATTCGTTTATGGTATCGATTACCATGTTTAATCTAGCATGATCTTGATTGCATTTAAAGATAAGAATCACATGTATGAGTTTCACCAAGCCCGATCATGGTTGTCAAGTTTAAAAGAGGTGCATGTGTGTCAAGTAATTCCATGTTCTCTTCATACATGATATAATTATGTGGCTCGTTCCCTTTAAAAGGAAGTCTATATACATTATTTCACACAGAGAGCAAGTTCGGGGTTCCATTTTGTTTTTGGAGTTGATTGTTGTTGCTGATTCAAACAATTATATGATTGAATACCTTTTGTTATGATTGATTCCTCGTGCATGGTCTTAAGTATATCCATGATTTAAAAGGCACATGTGTATATTAAATCGGCCCTGATTGTTGATTAGAGGATAGTGATTGTTGATTGTTTATCATGGTGTATTATTGTTTCATGACCAAAGAGCAATGTTGGGCGTAGATAACATGATTGATGTGCATGTTTTGTTGTTTAAAAAAGGAAAGAGATCAGTGTTTGTATATACAGTACTGTTGAATTGGAAATGTTGCATAATTTATAATACACAAACTGTTATAAATTGAAGTTTTCTGGGAAATCAAATTTTTATTGAGACAACAAGCAATTTGTATACAATTCAGGAACAATGAATGTTTTGGTCTTAACAATGGATGCTTTTTGGATTAAATTTGAAACAAAGTTATGATAGTTGATTAATTTAATTTATTTTATGAACAATATCCATCTAATTCCCTTTCATTTTCTCACTTTTTTGCTCATTATAAATCCCCTCATGATCCCAAATTCATTTTGCTTGCTCGGTTCACTAAAATTAAATTAAAACTCTGTATGACAGTGATTAAAAAAGAACACAGAGATAGATGCCAGCTGATATGTTTTGGTTATTGTTGCACAGTCAATGGTTTAATAAATTATCAAGCAGTATTCGTGTTCTTACTCCTGGTCATGATATCACTTTTTTTCTCAATACAATCCCCTCAGATATCCCTGAACCCTATTTCACCCCTTGCTCATTTGACAATTATTAGATAAATTTTGTGGATTGGATTGCATGGGTCTGATGTGATTGTTGAGCCAAACTTTGTTTCATATTAAGAGAATGCCATGTATGGTTTGTTTAATAGCTAGTTGCTAATAATTGATGCATACATGATGAGTTTATTCAATAGAAGAAGTCATGGCCGAAATAATAGGGGCAGAGGAAATTGGAACAGAGGGCCTAGAAGGTCCAGATTCTCAATACATTTCAATGCATATCCTCAAGAGTTAAACCAACTCTTTCAAGCATGATTTTTCAATTGGATTGGACAAGGGGTAGTCTAGCCTAGACCAGAGAGGCCTCTCATCCAACCCTAGCATGTTCTTGGTATCCATGTTCCCCCTCATGTTTCTTTGCAACCTAAAGTTCCCGATAATGATGGATGGTAGGAGATTGTTCACCCAACAGTCTCCCACCATCGTGGCTGGCCAAATTTGTCTTTACCTCCTCCTCCTCCTCCTCCGCCTGTTAACCCAAATGTCTAGATTTCCCTTGCACACTCACCTACGCAGTCCTCCCATGCAAGAAAAAGACTCAAAATCGAAGCCCACCACATGGATGACAAATAAAAAGTTGTTGTTTCCCCCTCCTCTCCTTCAAGTGATTCAGCCAAGTCAATATCATCTTGTATGCACTTGAGAGATGATTGTTCCCATGTCATCACTAAAATCAAGCCTCAAGGTTCCACCCAACCTAAGGCCAATTTAGGGAAGTCAAAAGGGGATAGAAGCAACAAAGGAGAAATTGCCTCTCAAAGTGACAAACACTGTTTTGTATTATGTTTTATTATTGTTTTATTGAGGACAATGGATTGCTAAAGGTTTTGGACAACAAACTATTTTTGGATATTTTGGATATTATATGTTTGGATATAATTTGAAATATCATTGATATTTAAATTTTAAATTGTGGAATTGATTATGGGAGCCACAAAGAGGGATGTGTTTGATTGATTGTCTAATTATGTTTATTTTTTTAAGAAATTAAAGGGAGTCACAAGGGGTCCCACCTACTAGTTATTATTTATTAAAAGACCCATATTATTATTATTATTATTAATTCTTCACCTAAACTAAAAGTTAGTTGAGTTTTAGTTAACTTAACTAAATGAGGTAGTTGAACTACTTCAATTAATTTAGAATGCATAGAAGCCAAATGAGAAGGAAGAACAAGAGGAGAATAGAAGGAGAAAGCATACTAAGGTTTTCTCTTGAGTTTTATTGAGATAGTTCAGTTTTCATTCATTCTTCAATTCATTAAAATCCTAATTATCTTTTATGACAACAACGTCTTATTGTAGACAACAAGGTTCAAGGCTGAACCATATCATTCAGATGCATGTTTCAGAGGTGTTGATCTATCTTTGATATTTTATGTAGACTTGTCTATTTATGAATTAAATTTCATGACTAATAAAGGATATTGTGCAGAGTCAAGTGGGCAGCAGTCTGTGGCAAGCTGATCCATATTTTTTAAGTTCAGCTGTTACTTTTTGTTAGAGTCCTTTTGTATGGTTTTCATCAGGGATATCTAAGTTTGACCTTGGTCCATGCCCTCACATGGATTTTTGTAAAGAGAATGATTCTTTTGATTTATTGGGATGAAATAAAGCGATTTCTATTCTGTCTTATCTGTGTTAATATGTGACTTGGTATTTTTTCTTTCGATCTCCACATTTACTTTTGCAATCTGTTATATTCAGAAAATTATATAAAAATGTTATATTTTGCAGCAATCTTTTATTTTAAAAAATTAGCCTAAGCCCTTGTAATTAATACTTGTGGATTGGGAAACACTTTTTGAGGCTACAAACATAGGGTAATATTCCCAACTATCTTTCCTTAGCCAAGCAAGATTCGAAAATGCTTGAGTAAGATAAATTCATATATTTTCCTCAAGACACTTGTCCATGGAGGTCTTCTACTAGGTGCTAACATACAAAGAGGAGCCAACCCATGAATTGATAAAAATTGGGTTAAGCATGTGTTGTGCGTATATGTTGAAGAATGAAAGTTTAATTGAACAATTTGTAAGTAGTTATGTTGTTTAACTTTTCTTGTTTTATAATTAATGAAAAAACAAGAAAAATTTATTTGATTATATCGACGATGCTTTGTCACATCGTATTAAACATGCAAGAAACAAAGTATGGAATACATACATCATAATAGGTTTTCAAATAATTCATGAAGCATGGATTCGAAAGAATGTGTATTGTTTCTGAAAGACTTAGTGCCAGGGTATGTTTTTTTTATTTACACAATTATGTATATTCTACTATATATAAATGTAGATATACTTATTATAGTTTATTTCTATGTTTGTAGATGGAAGAAGAAGGGGCGGAACATAAAAAACAAGTCGATCATCAAGAAAACATTATGCTAAAAATTCAAAGTATAATATCACCTACAAATGATGAAGAAATGAGGCATGCACGCAGATGGAGCAATGCCAATAGTTCAACTCATGAATGACAATCAATATAATTGAATGTTACTACAAGTTGTATGTTTTGGAATATTTGTCTCTGGAAATCAGGGATTTTGTTTAATGTACTCGACATATTGTCCCAATTGCATGAGGACATGTTACCAATAAGTGTAACAATTACAAATTGGTTGCAATTTGATTATTGTACTAGACCAGTACGTTGTCCATTTTTGTATGACAATGGGTCTCTTATTCATATATAATAAAATGGGTTTCTTATTTCATTGCATTGTCGAATGTTGTAAAATGTTGCATTCTTGGATAAATAATATGTAGATGATTTAGATTGATACAAATCATAGAGGTTTAATTGGTTGCACAATGAATTAATGCAATAACATAAACATAAAACAATATTATTATATATTTAATTTATATTATTAGTAGAGTTTGCTTAGTTTTAATAATTGTAATAATTTTATGTATAAATAGTTTGTGTATTGTAGGAATATTTTGAAGGAAGAAATGATATTGTTTTAGATGTTAACATGGGTTAGGAGCAAAGTAAAAAAGAGATCACTTGGAAAAAAAATGGCTCTACAGCCCGCACTTGCTGTCACATGAGCTTTGGGTCATGACCTCAGGCCTCGAGCCTCAGGCTTGGGTCTAGTTTTCCCACTCTCCCCTTTTTGGCTACCGTAGGGTTCCTCTTTCTTGTAGTTTTAGTCAATAGTGGAGGATTTTTCCACGTTATTTTGCAACGGCTCGAAATTGTATCTCTCGGTGCTAAGGTTTGATATAATGGATACCTACAATGATGAATTCAAATACTTGCCAGATCCGAGTGAGTTGTTACCCTGGATGGGGACAACTGGCAGACCCATATATTGTTATCCGGTACAACTGGCGGAGGCAGAACCCTTGGAATCTTGGGGTGATTTCTTCTCTCAGTTGTCGAGGGTAACCGGTGTATTCTTTGGGTCGGCTTCGAGATCACTTTGATCTTGGCTAGGAGGGGAGGCTGGGGCCGGTGAGGTATTGACGTCTGGGGGTTTCACAAGCTTCAAAAAAGCTTCTTACTCTGCTCCATCTTGTGGTATACCTCCTTTGGTCTCTGAGGGATCTTTCTCTCCTATTCATTGTGGGTTTTTTTCTTCGTTGTCCCTGAAAAACATCTCCTGGTCATTTTTGGATCCCACAGTGGTTGCATCCCCATACCTTAATTAGGTGGAGTCGATGAGTTTCTTTGAGGTATCTTCGGAAGTGGCCTTAGAGGATTTGAACCTAGGGTTCCTGAACTGGCAAACATTGGATCAGGGTCCATCCTCAAACTACTTTTACCCTTATGTGAATCAAGGTTTCTTCCCATAACAGGTTTCTGGGGAGACAGTGGAAGGGTTTGTTGCCTCCAATTTGCATCCCTCACATCTCAATGGGTGGGATTCATTATTCTATGGGGAGCCCAGAATTAATACACATTTGACACTGGACCAATATTTTTCAGGTGCTCCAGAGCCTAAGCGAAGGAAAATGAACAAATGTATTGGGTCCTCCAAGGCAAACCTCGATTTCATCCTCTGAGAAGACCTAAATATGTACGGGGTGGTAGCGATGGCTGATAAAACCATAGTTGGAAAAGTGTATGGTTTACAATTCAGTGATAATTAATTGAAGGCCCGGGTCGAGACAAATTGGGGTGCGTCCTCCAATCCCCCACCCAGAATCTATCGACTCTTCAAGGGTTGGTTCATGATTTTTTCTCGGATCCTTTATAGACGATGGTCGTTTTTCAAAAAAGTTGGTCAATTGATTCTTCTCTAGTCCTAATGAAGTTATGGAATACCACTTTTGATGTAGCAAGTGAGCACATGGATTCCATCCCAATTTGGGTACGATTGTCGAGCCTCCCTCCTCACCTTTGGTCTGAAAAATACTTCCAAGCTATTGGGAGTTTTCTGGGGGAGTTTTTGGTCGTCGATATGTGATTCATAAAATCGAGGGAGCTCTTGGTGGCAAGGATTCTAGTCTCACTGAATATTTGGGAAGGGCTATGAGAATTTCTTAATTTGACTGATATGGGAAGGACTAGAGTTCAAATCCTAGACTATGAAGGGGCGCCCTTTCGGTGTAGGAGATGCCATGAATATGGGCATGTTATTATGGACTGTCAGAATTCCTCACAGGGGCGCTCTAGCAGTCGCCCCTCCTTTGTGAGTAGGCTCAACCAGGGGCATCAGGAGGATTTTGGATCCATCTCTCTCTCTTCGATGTCCGCTTCGGTGGGTACCTCATCCTTTGATCTAGTAGAGTACCCGAATTTATTGGTAGATGGGTCGGCTAGTCTGGTGGGGGATGCTTTGTCTTTAGTCTTGGTCATATGGGAAGCGATGAGCATAGAGATCTGCCCAGAGGTAGCTTCACAACAATTGATCAACAATTTATTAGGTATGCATTTCTCTATTTCTCGTCCAGTAAATGGATTGATTAAAGATTTCATTTTTTATGGTGGAAAGTAACCACTCTCTCTAGGTTCTCCCCTTCCCAAAAAATATGGCACTAAAACCTTTTTCCAATACTATGCACCCTCCTTTCCCATCTCTGGCTGACTGCACTCTCCGCCCGGACTTACATCCTGGATCCCCAGTTTTCTGGTCAATTGACGATTATTCCTCTGATGGTTCTGAGGACTTGACCATATGTTTCCAACTCCGTAATAGATCGGTATCCATTCCCACATCAAAAAATAGATGCATGGGCCCTAACTCGAAGATCCTAAAGACCAAAAAGAGTCACGATAAAAATTCACATATTTCCAAGGCTCAATCACGTGCACTGGTTGATATTGCTTCATGCCGACAACGATCAATTCTAGGGGTTCTTAGAGCAGCAAAATCCCCCGTAGGGGTTCCCCCATGAAACTCCTTGCCTTTAATTATAGGGGTTTGGAAAGTCCCAAAAAAGTTTGCATTGAAGCGGCTGCTAACAATACACCAGCTTGATGTAGTTATTTTTCAAGAAACCTTAGCAAATGAAGTCACGACGACTAAGATACTAACTTCTCTTCTCTTGAGTTGGATTTTTCTGGGGTTGGATGCTCGAGGTAGGTCAGGTGGCCTAGTTTTAGGCTAGATATATAGGAGTATTAAGCTATTGAACTCGTGGGCTTTGGAATCCTTCTTGGGGGGGGACTTTCTAGTGGAAGGAATTGGCTTGGAGGTCAGAATAATCAAAATAATCAGAATAATAATCATTGCTTGGTAAATACCTTTTGAAGGTTGAAAATCTAATAATAGGAGGTGATTTAAATTTCTCACTAGGGGAAGTTAAAATTTGGGGCCCCTCGGCCCACCCTGACAATCAAGCAACATTCTTCAACCATCTTTTGTCTTCCAATGAACTTATTGATATAGCTCCACTAAAGCTACTACCCACCTAGAGGAATATGAGTGTAGGGTAGTCTCATGTTTCCAAGCGATTAGACCGCTTCTTGATCACATAACCCTTGGCATTGCTTCCATTCCAATTTTGTCAATGGATTCGGAGTGGAGGTAAATCGGACCACTCCCCAGTATGGCTAGATTTTGAAGGTGGCCTTCAAAAGCATGCATCTCCTTTTAAATTAAACTCTCCCTAGTTAATGGATGAGGGTTTCTATAAGTTGGTCAAGTCTAATTGGATTGGAATAAGGGATTCTGAAGGTATTCTGGCTACCTTCTAATTCACGTAAAATATAAAAAGAATCAAAAAGTTGGCCATTATGTGGGAAAAAACAAAACAGAAAGAAGAAGAGCAGAAACTTCGAAGTATAGAGGAACTTTTGAAGTTGATCTATCAAGATACAAATTATGGGTTCACCTTAGGATCTTCTCAAGACAATTCGAAGAGGCTTGGGGCAAGGTGTAGACAGTTGTTGGCGGATTAAGAAGCAACGTGGAGGCTTAAAAGAAAAACAATTTGGCTTGAGAACGGGGATGAGAATACCAATTTTTTTCAAGTCTATGTTAAGGGGCGAAAATCAGCCAACACAATGTGGAATTTAAAGGATCAGGAGGGTAGATCAGTCACTTCTTTCGAAGGGCTAGAGAACATGGGTAAAATCCATTTCCAATCCTTATTCAAAGCAGACATGTGTGTGAACATAAATGACATCATAATATTGCCATTATAATTTCCTAGCTTCATGGATGAACAAGGGAATCGATAAATCTATGCAGAAGTCGTTGAAGTAGAGCTGAAAGAAACTCTTCGTAGCTTTCATAAGGATACAATTCCATGTCCAAATGGATGGACAATTGAATTCTACAATGGTTTTTTTACCTTAATGGAGTAGACCTACTAACATTCATTGAGGAATCTAGAACCAATGGCAGAATTCACAGTCCTTTCAACTCCACTTTTGTTTCCCTCATTCCTAAGGTGGATGATCCTCAGTCCTTTGATGATTTTAGGACAATTTCTCTCTGTAATTTTATATACAAAATTCTTTCCAAGATCATAACACGTTGGTTGAAGCCACTTCTATCAAAATCCATTTTAAAGAGAAATTTGGGTTTCTTGAAGGGTGCCAGATTCATGAGGCAATAGGGGTAGCCTAGGAAGGCCTGCACAACCTAAAGATAGCAAGAGAAAAGGGTATTATTCTAAAGATTGATCTTTCAAAAGCATATGATCGAGTGAATTGGTCATACATCCGACTCTTAATTACTCATCTCGGGTTCGAGGTCCCATTCATGAAGTGGGTGATGGCCTGTATCACTTCAGTCTCTTTTGTAGTCCTTATTAATGGGGCTGCACCCCCCTTCTTCATATCAGAAAGGGGTCTATGTCAAGGATTCCCCATGTCCCCACTTATTTTCCTACTGGTAGCTGAGGGATTGAGTAATTCTATTGATAACGCAACCAGAATAGGGGAATTTCAAGGAATTTAGGTCACCCCTGGTATGAGGATCACACATCTATTGTTCGTGGATGGCATTCTCATTTTATGCAGTGGTAGGGTTGGGGATGCGTAAATCCTAGTGGAAATACTTTCCCTCTTCTGCTTGGCTACAGGGATGCAAATAAATATTCAAAAATCTACCCTCACTATTTCAGAGATGGAAAGAGAGGAAGTGGCCACCTATTAGAGACTCTTTCCATACTCAATCCAGGACATCTCAGAAGGCCTAGAATACATGGGGTTCTAGCTAAAGTTGAACAACTGCCGAAAGGAAGATTGGAAATGGATACTAACAAAATTGGAGAAAAGGTTAAATGGTTGGAGATTCAGTTGGTTGTCTAGAGTAGGCAGACTCACTCTAACCAAATATGTCCTGGAAGCCATTCCAGTATATTGGATGTCACTGGCATGGATTCCAAAGGGTGTGCTGGAAGAGATAAGGCGTACTTGTTCTYGATTTATCTGGTCTAGATCCKGGGATAAGTTTACTCAACCCTGGGAAAAATGGGAACGCATAGTGCAACCACAAGCATTGGGAGGTTGGGGACTCAATTTTTTTTTTTTTCCAAGGCTTTGGTGAYAAAGGCTAATTGGCACCTTATTTGAGTCACCAGTCTRTGGACGCTGGTATTTACACAAAAATACATCCTCTTTGATACTATGGAAGATTGGATTCGATCACCAATCAAKTCAACCTGTCACTGCTCGATTATTTGGAAAGCCATGATATCCTCCTTTTCAGTGGTAGGGGATGGTTTGGYCTRGMGGGTAGGTAAAGGAAATCGCATCCGCATAGGTGTCGGTCCCTAGCATGGTAGTGAGATCTCTCACATACTACTAGATGATCTAATTATTCAGCTTCACATGCAAGATATCTCCTTTCTCTCCCACCTATCTGATCCCCCCTCAACTACACTTTGGAACCAAGGTTGGAGAAGTGATACTTCTCTAGGATTAAATGGTGATTTGGCAGTTCTATTGGAAAATTATTTTTCATCTCTCCGAAGAGGTCACATCAGACTCTCGGACAAGGAAGATGAATTGGTATGGAAAAAGGATCCTCTAGGTTCCTACACTCCAAAATTTGGTTACATAGCTTTGAATATATACCTTTTTCAGAAAAATCCCAGTTGGTGGTGGAGGGGATTATGGAAGCTAAAATGCCCCCCAAAAGCCAAAATTTTCCTGTGGGCGACCCTAAACGACAAAATCCCAACTTGGGACAATATGAGTAGGCATCAGATAGAAGGATCGGGTAGATGCCAACTTTGTCAAAATGATAATGAATGCACTTTCCATATTCTCATCTCTTGTCCCTTCTCCAAGAAAGTATGGGCCGAAACTTCTACAAGCCTCAGGTAGAGATGCATATGGGATGGAAACACATTGGAACTGACATGGAAGACTTGGATTCAAGATCCAAGTCATAAATAAATAAAATAACTTCCTCTCTTAATCAGTTGGGGCATGTGGCTAGCTTGGAATGCAGTAAATTTCAAAGAAAAAGCCTCTATTCCAGAGGTAATTGCAGCCCAAAGTCTATCAATATTGTCTCACTTCCCTCAGTCAAAAGCAGCTACGACCATGCAGATAAGGAAACCAGAGGTCATTGACACTTAAAAACCCTGGGCATTCTTTGATGGAGCTTCTCATAATTCCACATGCAGGGGGAGAACACTTCTCCACTTAACATAAAACCATTGTTTTCATATAAAAATGGGTATGGGTCAAGGTACAAACAACTATGCATAACTATTGGCATTGAAACGATTACTTCTTTTTGCTAGAGAAAAGGAAATTCATCACATTCAAATCTTTGGTGATTCTATGAATGTCATCAATTGGGCAAGACAACATCAAATTTGCCACAACATTTTTTTATTCCTATCCTGGAGGAGATTTTTCATATGATGAACGTATTTGATTCGTTGGTTATCTCCCATGTATATAGGGACATGAACATGGTAGTGGATACTTTGTCCAAAGTAAGTTTGCAACTCACCCTGGGTCAATGTCACTTCACAAAACATAAAGGGGAGAACTCTTATGTACTTTATCATCGACCATTTATAGAGGACCACAGGAAGACACATGACTGAAGTTCCATACCTTTATGTCTTTCATGATGGGCACATTTTGGGCATTGTTCACCTGGATTATCTTTTTTCAACATTTTAAGATCTCACCATAGTTTTATTTGTCTGAATTCAACAGTTGTTAGCACCTTATTGAAGATAAAATATTTCTTTAGCGACGTAACTATAAGGTAAATGACAAAAGTCTATCTTGGAATTCTCTTTGATCGCATAAAAAAATTTGGTTTTGTTTCTGAAGCACTTTTTCCATGTATATATTAGGATATAAATCTGTAGATTTTATTCCACCTTGTTCTAGGTGAGGTAAATTATAGGCATGATGTCGTGCAAAGCAAAATTTTACTCATGAAAGCTAGGGTTTTTAGTGGTCACTTTTTGGGTATGGGCCACATGCCATTTTTCTCTTGAAAAAAATACACACAGATGGTGTGGTATGCTCTTTGAAGCACCTACAAAATGTAATTTTGTCTCTCCAAAGAAATAAAATTACGCTTTTCTCTGAGGAAAAAAAAAACATTATTACTATAAAAAAATATTCGATTTTGAAATAATTAGTTGAAATTTTGTAAAAAACAATGAATTAAAATATATACATATTAGTGCATTATATTCTTTTGAACTCACTAGAGCCATAATATAGACATTGGTGCATTTTGAGAAGTCATACACACCAATATATATTAATCATAATAACGCATCGACACGTAATATTGAAAAAATGCATCGCTCCATAAACAATATAACGTACAATAATATTTATCATTTCAAAATTGTACGATGCTCATGTTTGAAATGTTAACCGTGCACTAAAATTTTTATCGTACCGATGCATTATGTTTATTATATGCACCGTAGAGCTAACTATTATTTAGACACAAATGCCTTTACTATATTATATGCACTAGTGCATACTGAAAACAATTCTACTGACATATCAGTATGTACTAATTACAGAAGCATCGAGGCACATTCTATATTAAACGCATCGCTTCTTGGAATAACATTATTGCACTGGGGCTAACTATAACTTAATTTCACCAGCACATACTAGTCCTAAAGCACACTGGTTCTATCTATAATTGTATTGCACTGAGGTGTACAAATACTAAAGTGCATCGGTGCATCATACGAGAAGCATGCAAAACCAATGCGTAGTAATTATAAGAGCATCGGTGCTCTTCATACAACGAGAAAGGGGGAACTAGTGCGCATTAGTTATAAATGCACCATGGTGTTTTTTTATTATATTTAGGTCCAGGGCATTTTTATTATATTACTGTGTTGGTGCATTTTATTATATTAACGTACCGATGCATGAGTTTCAATACCGCACGGTTCGTTTCGACAAGAAACACACCGAAAAAAAGCCTACGCTACAACCTCCTCCCACCCAAATTTTTTTAGTTATATAGAACATCCAATAGAGGAGGTTGTAGCAGAGTTTTTTTTGAAATTTTTGCCAAATTTTGTTACACTAAAAACCTCCACAAGAAGGTCTTCTCCTTGTAGTGAGCATATAGGGATAAAAAGGGGAAAATAACCAAAACTTCTTCAGACCATAACTTTCAGCATGGAGCTTAGATTGTGAAAATGAATAGTCACTGGAAAGGTCTTGAGAAGAAAAAGAGATATGTTCACCCACAATTTTGATTTTGGCATTAAAATTTCTCATAAAGCAATAAATAATTTTTTGTAGCAGTAAGTGAGTGGAAAATTGCAACTTGTAATGTTGTAAATTTTTGCTCAAAACTCGGATTGAAGCATGAGTACAGCCATTGGAAAGTTGTTTCAAAGAAGAATGTGTCTAAGGAATCATATTTCAACTTGGTGCAGTGTGTCCTTCATAAATTGGGATAAATAATAACATGTATTCTAATTGATGAAATGTTTTATGTTATGCATGTCTAACAGTAATTATTACATGCACATTTCTTGCAGAATTGGAGATACATGAAAGAAATTTTGGTTCTTATATGAGAACTAGAGTTATGGAACATGATCGGGGATCTTACATCTATGAGGACAAGATCATAGGTATTCATGTAATCATGGGAAATGTTGAGACAGAGTCTATGGAAGAAGAGACAAGCAGGAGTCTGTAACTATGAGAAGCCTGCATAGAGAAGTGAAAAACTATAGAGAATATTATGAAAGGATTATGAAGGCTCAAGAAGAGATACTTCAAAGTCTGAATATGTTGCCTAATAAAGTTAAAAAATACTCTAGCACCAAGTAAGAAGCTAGTGCTAGAAAATAATCACATCTATATCCCATAACAAAAGGGATGATCATGGGAATGATAGGGAGTTATGAAGCATGAGCAGGCACCATCATTCTCCAAGGAAATCCACTAGAATAAATCATGCAAGTTCAGGTCTACGGAGCAACCCAAGTGTGTGTCATGTCCAAAGGTAGAGAAGAAGGCCTGAGGTATACATTTTGCAGGGTGAACTCAAGAAGATCAAGCCACCAAATTTTAATGGTGAGCATAGGAAAGGAGAAGAAGTTGAGGCCTGGCTATTGGAAATGAAGAAATATTTCCAGCTACATGACTACCCCTAAAGGGTAGAAGCTCGAATTGCAACCTACCACTTGCAAGGGAAAACAACCATTTGGTGGGATCAGCTTAAGAAAACCAATCACCTTGATGAAAAGAGGATCTCATGGAGGCAGTTCAAACAATATTTCCAAGAGAAATATTTTTTCGAGTATTATTATGAAAGAAAGATGAAAATTTCTTTGAACTCAAGTTGGGAAGCATGACAATGGATGAATATGGAAAGAGGTTCTTTGAGTTGTTGAAATATGTTGACTTCATAAAAGATGAAAAATTCAAAATCCAAAGGTTTCTAAGTGGGTTACCCTCCTTCTACAGTGACAAGATACAATATGATAACCCCAAGACTTTGGAGGAAGCCATGAGGAGAGAAAAGCATAGGAAGGTCGGTTTTCTAAAAATATTGGAGTGACAAGATGAAGAGGAAAAGGGATCAAAGGCAAAAAGGTTTTAATCCACCCCTTTTCAAGAATAACTCTCAATCAAACCAACAAGTTCAATCAGCCCAAAATGAGCACAAGCCTACAGATTCATTTGGGAAAAGATCAAGGAAACAACATGTACGATGTTGGGGATGTGAGGGAAATCACTTATATAGGGAGTGCCCTCACAAAGGAGAAAGAATGAATATTGTCCACAACATTTAGGAGTTTGAAACAGAGGAGGACGTGGGAGGAAACATGCCAAGGATTTATGCAGCCTTGGACAATAAGCAAGAAAAATATCAATCTGCCATGATTGAAGTGGAAGGTGAGATTGATAACTGGCCCAAAACAATTTTAATTGATTTTGGAGCTAGCCATAGTTACATAAACTCTAACATTGTTGAAATATTTCACTTGCAAAGGAGTAAGCAGAAGAAATATTGGTTAGTTCAATTAGCCACCGGGGATAAAAATAAGATTAATGAGTTGGTTAAAGATTGTTCGATAGACATGAATTGACTGAGTACAAAGGTAGATGTGAACATTATACCATTTGGTTCATATGACTATCTAATTGGAACGAATTGGTTGGAAAGACACCATGATGTCCTAAATTGTTACAATAAGACAATCACATGTATTAGTGAAGACGAGAAGCAAGGAAAGGTTCAAGGCATTCCAAGAGTTGTAGCTTATAGAGATAATTTACCTGTGTAATTGAAAAATATTTTAAGGAAGGGATGTCAAATTTTTGCAGCCCATATGGAAGAGGCATCTAGAGATAAAGTGGCAAGCATTGAAGACCATCTGGTCTTGAGGGATTTTGAAGATGTTTTTAGGGAGATTCCAATATTTCCACCAAAGAGAGACATTGATTTCTCTATTGATTTGGTGCTAGGAGATACCCCACTATCCAAGACACCATACAGAATGGGAACGTTGGATTTGAAGGAGTTGCAGATGCAACTTGAAGAATTGTTAAGGAAGGGGTATACATGCCCAAGTGTATCACCTTGGGGAGCCCCCGTTATTTTTGTGAAGAAGAAAGATGAAACCTTAAGATTGTGTATTGATTTCAGATAGCAGAATAAGGTCACCATAAATAACAAGTATCCTTTGCCAAGGATTGATGATTTGTTTGATCAGCTGAAAGATGCAAGAATATTTTCCAAGATTGACTTGAGATTAGGTTATCATCAAGTAAGGATAAAGGAATAAGATATCAACAAGAAAACATTTAGGAGAATATATGGGCATTATGAGTTTATAGTAGTGTCATTTGGACTATCAAATGTCCTGGATATTTTTATGTGCATGATGAGTGGAGTGTTCAGGGAGTACCTGGACAAATTTGTGATTGTGTTCCTAGATTATATACTCATATACTCTAAGTCAAAAGAGGAACATGAGAAATATTTAAGAATGGTGCTAAAACTTTTAAGAGAGCATAAATTGTATATTAAGATAAGTAAGTGCATCTTTTATCAAAAGAAGATTCACTACTTGGGGCATATAATTTCAGCACAAGGGATAGTAGTGGATCCTAAAAATATAGAGGTCATTAGAGAATGGTCAGCGCCAACAAATGTCATGGAGGTCATATCATTCATGGATCTTGTCAGTTATTACCGAAGATTCATAAAAAGGTTCTCAAAGATTTCAAGCCCAATCACTTCTTTGCAAAATAAGGGAGTGAAGTTTGAATGCACTTCCAAATGTGAAGAGAGATTTCAGTAGTTGAAATACATATTGACAAGTGCACTAATCTTAAAGATTGCATATCAATATGAATATTTTTTTGTGTGCACAGATGCATGCAAGGAAGGGCTCGATGGAGTCCTTACCCAAAAGGATCATGTGGTATGCTATGAGTCCAGAAAACTAAAAGACAATGAAAATAATTTTGCTACAAATGACTTAAAATTAATAGGAATTGTACATGCACTGAAAATTTGGAGACATTAACTCATGGGGGGAATTTGAGATAAGGACAGACCACTGTGATCTAGAACATTTGTTTGGAAAACCAACATTAAATGGTAGACAAACTATATGGCTTGAATTTATTAGTGAATGTGACTTTGAGATTAAGCACATAAAAGCAAAGGAGAATCAAGTGGTTGATGCACTCAGCAAGAGAGCACATGAGGTGCATATTGCAGTCATTAGCATGTACAAGAGTGATCTGAAAGATAAAATTATTGCAGTGGAAAATTCAGATCAACAATATCTAAAAACAAAATAACCATTACATCAAAGACATTTTCAACATAAATTTAATTATTATGACCTGAAGGAAGATGGAATTCTCATGTACAGAGGCAAAGTATATGTGTTGAATTCCAATGAGATAAAAAATGTATTGTTGAAATAAATGCACAATGCACCATATGTTGGGAACCCAGTATATGAGAAGACAATTGTAGTTGTAAGAAGCCAATACTTTTGGCCAGTAATGAAGAAAGAAGTGGCTAATTATATAGCCATATGCCTAGAGCACTAGAAGGTGAATATTGAGCATAGGCATCTACCAAGGCTTCTACAGCCATTGCCCATTCCATAATGGAAATGGGAGGTAGTCATAGTTGATTTAAATACTAAGATCCCCAAAACAATGAAGTAGCATGATTTCATCATGGTGGTAGTGGATAAATTAAATAAGGCGACACATTTTATTCCCTACACACAAGGTAGCAAATATTGCAGAAATTTATATGAAAGAAGTTGTTAGGCTACATGGGGTGCCTAAGGAAATAGTTTCAAAGGGAGATCCAAAGTTTACTTCCAAATTTTGGAAAGGTTTGTTCAAAGGCTTAGGGACAAATCTAAATCTCAGTACATCATATCACCTAGATTCATATGAGAAAACAAAGAGGACCAACAGAATAATTGAGGACATGCTTAGAATGTATGTGATGGACCAACCATCAAAGTGGGAAGATTATATCCATTTAGTGTAATTTGCTTACAATAATGGGTATCAATCCTCATTAAAAATGAGCATGTTTGAAGCATTATATGGCAGGAAATGTAACACACAAGTGAGTTGGGATAATCCAGCAGACATAGTGGTTATTAGGCCAGATTTGTTGAAGGAAATGGAAGAGCAAATGGAAAAGATCAAGCAGAATTTAAAGGTTGCTCAGAAAAGGTAGAAAACTGTGCAGACAAAAATTGAGTTTTTAGAGCTTTCAAAGTGGGCAAACATATGTTTTTAAAAGTGAAAGCGAAGAAAAGTTTGATAAGATTAGGAAGTTGCCCAAAAGTTGACAACTAGATATTGTGGACCTTGTAAAATATTAGAAAAGATAGAGCTAGTTGCATACATGCTAGCATTGTCTACGTCCATGAGACTGCATAATGTATTTCATGTATCATTATCAAATAAATATGTTTCTGACCCTAACCACATAGTTGATTGGACTGTGATCCATGTGGAGAACGAAGGAGAATTCTGAGTGGAACCTATACACATCTTGGACCGGAAAGTCAAAGTGCTCAGGAATTAAGCCATAGGGTTAGAAAATGTTCAATGGACTTGCTACGGTCCAGAATATGCTACATGGGAGCATGAAGAAAACATGTGAGAAGAATACTCGCAAATATTTTACAATTTTGAAGAAAACAAAATGCAAGACTCCATTTTGAGCAGTGAGAGTTCCAGAACCACATATCAAAGTCCTAGTCAACTGCGTTGGGGGCCCTCATAAAATAATGGCACATTCCTTGGGTTATCCTTGATAAACAAATGGTACATTTCTTGGTTTGGCCCTAATAAATGAATGGTGCATTCCTTGGGTTAGCGGGTTGAGAGGAACAAGAGATTATGGTTGGAACTGTTGTTGGAGTTGTGAAATTGCATAATTTTATTTTCTAAGTATTGTGATGTAAATTTGCATATATGTATATCGGCATAGTGTGCACCGATGATGGCACACAATTGTAGGGTAGGGGGAGTGAAAAATCCCCACTATAATCCTTAGTTTAATTAATGCTTAATGTATATATAATATGTGGCCACAACCAAGCGATGTAATATGTGAATTGTATTTTTGAATTTTAATAATAAAATGGGATGCCAGCTGCTAAAGGGACATGGACAAAGATGGGGGTTGAATTAATCCACAAGAGAGGAGAGATTCTAGGAGAATACCTAATAGAGGGGTCCAAGGGGGAATTACCCATATCTATCAATTTCACCCACATTCCTGAATTTTATTATTATTATTATGTATTATACTCTATTTTTTGATTGAGTGGTCCCAAAGCCAATCATTGAATGCATGTAAGAGGGTGGGTGTGATAAGTCACATCCCATATTTATTGGGAGCATGGGGGTTGAGTACAATCAGCTTGGGGAAGTGTGTGATTCAAGCAAGCAATCCAAATGAGAAGAAATTTGTATGGGAAACTACAACAATTTTGGACAGTTAAGTTTGTTTTTTTGCATGAGCAACAAGTAGAGAGAAAGAAAGAGATATTGGAGTTGGAACATCCATGGAGGGAAAATTATAGAGCACGTTGGAGCGTTTTTGGAGCTTATTTGGAGCTAAATATTGAATATCTAGKTTGTTAGGCCTGAAGAGTGAACTMTGGGGTGAGTTTCACTATAACAGCAAGTGTTTGATGTTGTTTGCTGGTAGTTTTCTTGGCAGTGAGTTCCCTTGAGTTCCCAATAGAGAGCTTTATGGTTACATGCACTAGAGATACCTTGATAAATGAATGGGATGTCTGAGMAATTGAGACTAGTGAAGGGGTACATTCCTTAGGTTGGGTAGGTTGAGAGGAAGAGAACTGGTGGAAAATCGAGATAGTTGTAGGAGAATACCAATGGGTTGTGAGTTTTCTGAGTTGTGAGTGGACAGTGAGAGACCACCCTATTTTGTGGATTGTTATCCCCAACTCAGGGGTGACTTGTTGTTGAGATTTGGAACGACAAGTGTATGGTTGGGTGGAATGTTCGTCCCAAGTAGTTAGTTTCACAATGGCTACTAAAAGATAAGTTTTTTATCTTGTTTTTGTTTGCATTATGAGGTTATTTGTTGTGCATTAACTATGTAAGTGAGAATGATTTATATGTTGTTGTAATAATCTGTTTATTGCATTCTTGTGTGATTTTAGCATGCTTTAGATGCATCTAATTTATGGTAATAGGAAGTAGTTAAATCTGTATGTAATTCATAGTTCTTAAGTTACAAGAAATTAGTTAGCAGAAAATTTTAATTTTTATGAGTATTCCACACGTAATGGACCTAAGGTGGGGTAGGGGACGTTACATCTATGAAGGGTCTTAAGGGTTAAAGGTCATATTATTTTAGGAATTTAGTGTGTCTAGGGTCATTTTCAGTTATTATGGCAGGGGTCATAGAGGTTATGGATCATAATGTATCAAGGGATAAGCGTGTTTAGGTCATAGTGTGCTCAAGGGGCTTGTGTCACAGGTCATAGGGGTTAAGGATCGTAGTGTTTTAGAGGGTTAATATGTTTGGTGTCATATTATGTTAGGGTTTGATTGTATGAGAGTTCATAGGGATTAGATATTATAGTGTGT
Organism: Picea engelmannii; assembly: GCA_009831015.1. Taxonomy (NCBI): domain Eukaryota; kingdom Viridiplantae; phylum Streptophyta; class Pinopsida; order Pinales; family Pinaceae; genus Picea; species Picea engelmannii. The sequence continues at coordinate 253,371 of ML780716.1, read as the reverse complement.
CTAGGGTTGTAATGATTAGGGGTTATAGTGTATTAATGGAATTGTGTTTTCAAGGTCATAAAGTGTTAAGGTCAAAGTAAGATATGGGGTGTTTATGTCAAGGTTTGTAGTAGTTTGGGGTCATATTGTATTAAATTCTTAGTGATTTTGATATCATAATTTGCTAGGAATTGATTATGTTAGGTGTCATTGGAATTAGGGGATATGATTTGTCTAAATTCATAGTGGTTAAGGGTTGTAAAGTATTAGGGTTTTAGAGTGTTCAAAGTCATTTATGTAACATCTTAGGGTGTCATTATGTTAGGCTTAATAGTGTATTATGGGGTTACTGTGTTTGAGATATTGGCATCAAGATCTGATTGTATTAGGATCATAGTGATTACAGAGTATAAATGTCTAAGTTCAATGTGGTTAGAGTTCAAGGTTTGTTAGTGAGTTTGTGAGTTAGGCATCATGGTGTGTTTGGGTTGGTCACAATGGTTAGGGGTTATAGTGTATTAGAGGATTAGTGTGTTAAAAAGAACAATGTGACAAGGGGTGATTGTGTTATGGACCATAGTGTATTGGAGTGTTAGTGTGTTTAGCGCCATAGTTTGATCATGGGTCATGGGGATTAGGGGGTATATTGTGTTGGGGGTCATAATGCTTAGGGGTTATAATGTATTTGAGGGTTTGTGCGTTTGGGGTCATAAAGTATTAAGGGGTGATTGTGTTAGGGGTCAAAGTGTCTTGGGGGTGATTGTGTCTGAGGTCATAGTGTGTTAGAGAGGGTGATTGTGTTAGGGTCAAAGGGGTTAGGAGTCATGGTGTATTAAGGGGGTAGTGTGATTGAAATCATTGTGTGTTAAGGGGTTATTATTGTTAAGGTATCATAGGTATCAACGAGTACAGTGTCTCAAATTTCATAGGTGTTAGGGGTCAAGGTGTGTTAATGGGTTACTATGTTAGGCGTCATAATGTGTCCAAGGTCATAACAATCAAGGATTATAATGTATCGATGGGTTAGTGTATTCAAGGTGATAGTGTGTTTTGGGGTGATTGTGTTGGGGGTCACATGTATACTATGTCTCCATGGTGATTGGAGATTATAGTGTATCATGGAGTTAGTGTGTTTAGAATCGCAGTTTGCTAGGGGTTGGTTGTGTGAGGGGTCATAAGGGTTAAGGGTCATAATATATTAAGGGGTTAGTGTGTTGATGGTCATAGTGTGTTAGTGGGTGATTGTGTAAGGAGTAATATGAATTAGGGGCTATACTATGGTAGCCACTTATGGTTAGTGGTTATAGTATATTTGTGGGGTAGTATGTCAAAGCTAATAGTGTGGAGGTGATTGCACAATGGGTCATAGGATTTAAGGGTAATAGAGCATTGGGGGGATAATGCCTCTAGGGCCATAATGTGTCAATGGATGATTGTGTTGGGGGTCAAAGGAGTTAAGGTCTTAGCATATTAGAGGGTTATTGTGTTTAGTGTTGATTGTGAGGTTAATACGATAAAAAAATATTTAATATTATTCTTTAATCTTATTATTATCATAATTATTCTTTATTATTTAGTATGGAACTTTTCGTTGATGTTATTGTCAATGTTTATATAGACATTGTTGTGAAAAATTGTGAAGACATTGTATTAGGTGTTATGATTCATGGATATTTTATGGTGATGTTATTTTTTATGTTTCAATTTTTTTTTCGATGACATTACTTTGGATGCTTTGTTGATCTCTTTTATTATCATTTTTTGGATGCTACTCTAAAATTTACGAGGGAAGTTATGTTAGACATGACACCAAACTTACATTTCAAATCCAAAACATTCATAATTAAGTCCAATAGTTTTTAAAATGTCCATTTCAATGGGGTGCAACAATAGAAGTCTTTCTTAGATGTTTCTTGGATGGTAACTCACCCAAAATATTGTTGTGTACATGATGAAGAATATTAGATGATTTGTGATACAATGTCATTTTTCCACTATAATATATGGGAAAGTTTGCAATGTATCCATTGCTAATGATTCTATGATATTCTACACCTTTAATACAATGACCAAATCTACATGCCCATACTTATACATATTAATGAGGTGAAACTCCCTTTAGTGTGAATTTTTGAATCATGGACTTGGAAGATATGTGGCTTCTTCTAAGATCATATAAAGGGAGACAAACGAGGAGTCTCTAAAGATATTCAAATAAGCAACATTGAAATTTGAGGAAGCATGTTAGATAATTCACTTGGAGTGGTGGAAGGAACGTCGATGCCAACATGACCACTTCAATGAAATAGCTATGGTCTAATTAGAGATTGAACTGCAATTGAGCTTCTCACAGAAGTGGATCAATAAGGAGTAGTCTAATAATTGGTCAAGAATGAAGAAATTACAATGCTTCTTTTAGAATCCCCCCATTTAAGCATTTCACCCTGTTTAGCTTTAGCAATGGTAGCAATGGATTCAATGGTGAAGCCAAGAATAACTTGGATATATGATGATAAGTTTCCCTTTGGGATTTTAATAGTATTTTAAGTTTTTTGTTTGGATCTAAGTCTATCCTTAACTTGATTTATAATTTTGGTTTCATAATAACACACACACTTGGAATAGAATGATTTCTTTAACTATTCAAATGATAAAATACAACCAAAGTGGGCCTAATGGTTTAGAACATGTGTTTCCTCCTTGGAGGTCATGGGTTCAAATCCAGAGTGGGGTAGGGTATGTATACCTCTGTAGTCTTTAGCAGTCAAATCGTTGTGTGGGGGGGGGGGTCCCTTGTCCCAAAAACAAGGGGGTCTCATACATCAATTTGGTGTCTAGCTTGGTCATGACCTTAAAAATATATTATTATAATTATAATTATTATTATTATTATTATTATATTTTATTGAAAACGAAGCGGGTTGTTTAAATCAATTTCCATGAGAAATTTATCCAAAAAACTCTTATTAACTAGAGCACCAAAAGTGTGAAATTAAAAAGTTTGATAAGGCTATATCATTAAAAAGGAAATAAAAAGGGGGCAAGTAACAATTGTCACAAATGAGCATAGACCAACAAATACCAGTTGGCTTGATCAAACGAAGCAAGATATCATGAAGTAGTCACGCTCAAGTTTGTGTTTGATGGCAAGTCATCTGTGTCTTTGGGTAGTGGCACCCATCCCCTAACAACTGGAATTGGGTTAGTAATAATGGGACCCAATCCATCATTACCGTACACTTTTTTGGGAGGATTTTCGCCATCATAAATGACAAGGGCTTAATATGGGAACTTGTCATTTTGAGGGTGAGCTGGAGGAGGCCAAATGTGATGCCTCCCTCATGTTATGAAACAACATTTCCAACATGATGATTTGAGAAATTAGACCTACAAAATTACACATACCAAATAGCAATGTTAACATAGAGTTCCCTGCTAACACATCTAGTAAATCTTTTACTCAAGTTTTTTTTAAATACACTAATTCATTCGTTTACACATGAAAAATGAAACTTATATTTTAACAAGTTACCAAAATACTCAAAATCCAATATCACATACAAATTGGTGCCTAAAAAATATAGCATTCCAAATAATAAAGGAGGAGACATATTGATTACACAAGTGCCTAAAAAATAACATTCCAAGTAATAAAGGAGGAGACATATTGATTACACAAGTGGTAAACATAATTCTAATTTAATTGAAAAAGTACTAGAGGATAAATCTACATACCTTAGCACCATATAGAAAAAATAAAGAATACACTCTCTACTTGATGGACTTGTGTTATAAAGATAGAGGTAACTAGATTTTTTTTTTTTCATCGGAGTATGTATAGAATAATGGTTGACCATGTTCTTAGCATTTAACTCGTGATAATATTTTTTAAAGTCTTTGAGCCACTGGTGACGTTCAGTTGTGAAGCACTCAAATAAATGAGGTTTAGTTAATTTACATTATCAATAATTTAGTATGTTATTTTTTAATTTTGACATGCTACTTGTTAGTACCATATTTGTTCCTATCACTGATTTAAAGGTTCATCAAGGTTATAAGGCCGATATTTAGCAAGTTAAAGGAAGAAGTCGAGCTTCCAAATCCTCTAAACAATCAAGAGTGGCTTACTTCGAGGTAAATCGAAGAAATGGAAAAAAATTCATGGCTTTGAGCGCATTAGGCAAAATTTAAACACTTGGGTGCTTATCGGAGGTCAAAATAGGCCCATCTCGCCCTAAAAGAGCTTAAGTTGATTAGTTGTGGGGCTTACCATGAGACCGCAACATAGAACCCAAGTGTCGGTGAGAAGGTGGAGCCCGAATGATATAACGGTTCTTGAGAAGCATATCGACGGCTGGGATCTCGTTGGGCCACAGAACATGCATGGGAGTTAACATACCGAGGCATCGGCCACAAACCCATCGAGATTCAATTGCAAAACTTCTCTATATTTCTTTCGGTCCAGTGACACGTCAACTTGCCAGCAAGGCATTTGACAAGCCAAATAGCATCTACCACGTGGACAAGTGGAACCCATCGAAGACACGGTTCAATGCCCCAAAGTCGGGTGACATGGGTCACCTCCTACCACTTTGGCATCAATGCAAACAAATAGAAAGTTTCCATGTGTCTGCGGGACCCGGATGATGCCAACATGACATCGTCATAACTTAAAGGTTATGGGGTTGTTCATCGATCCATATCAATGACTCCCATTGGTTTGCAAGGTGAGATCAATGGACCAAATTAAACAAGCCTTAGACATTTTTTGGAATTTTGTGGAGACATATCAACGTTGGTTTGAGACCGACATTCAAGATCATCTCAGCCATCGGTGCATCAGTGGAGCACATTATCTCATTTCCCTTGATGTCGAGATACATCATCATGCCAGCAGATCTTTGTCAGAACCAACCAACAGTTTCCATGTGGATAGTTGGAGTCCATTGAATACACAGGTCAACACCTCGAAGTCGGGTGACATGTGTCATCCACTGCCACATCAACATCAACCTGGACTAGTATGAGATTGTCACATGTCTAGGGTGACATCAACATGACTATGTCCATGACTTAGTCAATTTTCACATTTGGTCGAGCCAAATCAATGGCTCTCATTGGTTTGAGATCGATGGTCTGGATTATATCGGGCCATCGAACTCCAATTGAAACACTTCTCAAGATTGAACCCGATCCGATGACACGTCATCATGTGAGTGGAGCTCTATCAAGGAAGGACGACCCGGATTCAACTCCAAATAGATGGCCCAGATTACATATTGGGCCAATGGGTTGTGGACTCCAATGACATTCCCTAGATTGACCATGATATGGTGATACATCATCATGCCAGCGTTCTGTATATATAATTTTTAAATTTTATACAGGCTCCGTCGGATTTCCGACGACAATGTCATTTCTCTTAAGACAACAGTTCAGTTTTACTTCAAGGTTGGGTCATTTTTGTTTCGAAGAATATTTCGATGAAAGGTCGTTCTTATCGACGAATGTTCATTATGTAGTCGTTCCTCTTTCGACGAATGTTCATGTTTAGTCATTGTTTTGTCGACGCATATTTCAACGACGAGCCATTGATCTTTTGATGAATGTTTGTGGTTTAGTCATTCTCATTGGACGAATATTCATGGTTTAGTCTTTGGTATGTTGATGAATGTTCATGGTTTAGTCGTTGCATGTTTGACAAATGGTTGTTGCTTTTCTATCGGATGTTCATGGTTTAGTCATTGGTCCTTCGACGAACCTTTCGGCAAATGTTCATTGTCTTTTCGTTTCTCTTTCGATGAATGGTCATTTCTCTTTCAACCAATGTTCATGGTTTAATCATTTCTATTTCGACAAATATTTTGACGAATGACCATTTCTCTTGCGACACATAGGTTTTCGAAACAACAATAGGACCTGCGTCATCGCAGTTTTGACCCTCATACGATCACAAAAATGCATTCAAGTTGTCGTCTAACGACTGAAGAGATACCGACGAATATTTTTTCAAACGTTCAACTAACTCTTTTATCGGAACTAGATTCAGACTAACGATGAACATTTGTTCGTCGAAAGAGCATCAAAATTATAATGATGAAAATGGGGTTCATGCTTTCATTGGAAGAATGATATGTTTGCGATGCAAATTCATCGACAAAGTGACCCATTGTAATAGTGGGATAGCGGTGGATCCTAAAAATATAGAGGTCAATAGAGAATGTCCAGCACCAAGAAATGTCACGGAGGTTAGATCATTCATGGGTCTTGTCGGTTATTACCGAAGATTCATAAAAGGGTTCTCAAATATTGCAATCCCAATCACTTCTTTGCAAAAGAAGGGAGTGAAGTTTGAATGGACTTCCAAGTGAGAAGAGAGATTTAAGTAGTTGAAAGACATATTGACAAGTGCACCAATATTAAAGATTGCATATCTGGATGAATATTTTGTTGTGTGCACAAATGCATGCAAGGAAGGGCTCGGTGGAGTCCTCACCCAAAATGATCATGTGGTATAATATGAGTCCAGAAAACTAAAAGAGAATGAAAAGAATTATGCTACACATGACTTGTAATTAGTAGCTATTGTACATGCACTAAAAATGTGGAAACATTACCTTGTGGGGCAGGGGGAATTTGAGCTAAGGACAGACCATTGTGGTTTGAAATATTTGTTTAGACAACCAAAATTAAATGCTAGACAAACTATATGGATTGAATTTCTTAGTGAATATGACTTTGAGAATAAGCACATAAAAGCAAAGGAGAATCAATTGGTTGATGCACTCAGCAGGTGAGCACATAAGGTGCATATTACATTCATTAGCATGTAAAGAGTGATCTAAAAGAAAAATTATTGCAGCGACAAATTCAGATCAGCAATATCTAAAAATAAAATAAACATTATAGCAAGGCAATTTTAGCAGAAATTTAATTACTATGAGCTGAAGGAAGATGGAATTTTCATGTACAAAGGCAAAGTATATGTGTCAATTTCTACTGAGCTAAAAAATGTAGTGTTGAAGTAAATTCACAATGTGTCATATATTGGGTACCCAAGATATGAGAAGACAATTGTAGTTGGAAGAAGCCAATACTTTGGGCCAGTAATGAAGAAAGAAGTGGCTAATTATATAGCCAAATTACTAGAGTGCTAGAATGTGAATATTGAGCATAGGCATCCAGCAGAGCTGCTACAGCCATTTCCCATTCCATAATGGAAATTAGAGGTATTCATAGTTGATTTTATTACTAAGTTGCCTAGAACAATGAAGAAATTGTTAGAATATAATGGATGTGCTCGTTTTACCATTGACAATACTATTGTCACCCAACCATAGGCCGAAGCCACCCTCCGAGAACCTTAACCTTGACAGAGAATCATTCTGGAAGCAAACCCTAGACTAGATAGCCAAACAAAGGGTAGCGCACCTTTCCCCAAGGATAGTGCATCAATAAGAGATGATCAGATAGTCCAAACCCTAACCAAGAGATAGTCCAAGCCAAATGTGATCTTCTAGTTGCAGTAGCTGCAATGGTAGCTCTCCTCAAACATGCGCACAAGACTGGGCACTGTAGTGCGCACAAGTTACTGCTCTGCAATTCTGAGATTGCCTGCCAGAATGAGAACTGGCCTCCTGAATTTATACTAATTCTGGCTAACTGCTTGGGCCGACTTCTCATTCTAGGTACCTGTCTGTTCAGTATATATTAATTCTT
>ML780716.1:177754-189353 GCA_009831015.1 Picea engelmannii | reverse complement strand
AATTAATTAATTAATTACCTATTACATTCAATGACATGGGTATTAAATTTAAGAGGGTTAATAAATTTAATTGTTTAATTAAAGGATTATGTATACGGAGGGGATAAGAAGCATTAAATGTAAGGATAAGAAACATTAATAATAGGATAAGACATTAACTAAGAGGATGAGACAATGAATGTATGGATAAGGAAATGAATGAGGGGGAAAGGGTCGGTGAAGGGGGGATATGACGGGAGGAGGCTTACGGAAGAGGGGGAATTTTTTTGGAGGGTTCTCTTGGATTTGTTGGTTGAGAGTTTGAGTTCTGTAGTCGAGGAAGGATCATTATGGGGGGGCACCGGTTTGTTGGGGGTTTTGGGCACGGGGGCCAGGATATCCATATGGTATCCTGTAGCTAGGAAGCCGGACAGGCTGCTCCTAGCTGGCAGGGAGGAAACACAGCTTGGGCAGAGTTGATCAACACATCAAGCAGCAACAAGGCAACATCAAGGCAGCAGGGGCAAGGGACAATCATATCGGCAGAAATTAGCATCAGAAGCAGGTAATTTGTTATGAAAGTGCTAAGTTTTGTTTTTGTTGTAGTTAAATATTAATCTCTGTTGAATATTGCGTATATGCTAGTGATTAATTTATTTGTGTGATAAAAATTATTTATATCAAAATTAGTATTTGCAGGCACTACACGAAGCCCGAGAAAGCAAGTCGTTGGAAAAGGAGATCGAGAATGACAAGTCAACAAGGAAAAAGGATCGTGGACAACTCAACAAGCGAAAAAAGTCACCATTGGATGCTTTGGAGCACCGCGCGGGAAGGAAGGAAAGACAGGCTGGCAAAGCCAGAAAACATGAGACAGTTTGACCTAGGGTCTTAGACACCTAGGGTTTTGGTATCTAGGGTTTTGGACACTTAGGTTCTAACCTAAGGATGACTGTGAATGATTGTAATATATAAATAGAGGTCATGAGGGCCTAGTTTGTGTTGGTACTTTTGGGTTGATGTATTGTTATTGTTACTGTTGATATTGAGTTGGTTGAGAGAAGAGTATTGTGAGAGAGAGAAGTGTTGGGTACAAGAGCCCTCTAGATTGTAAGATCTTCAGTTGGGTGCGAAGATCAACCCTATAGCTGGGTGCGCAGGGAGGGGAGAGAAAGATAGAAGAAGAGAAGATCTGCTAGCTCAAAGCGTAGATAAGAACCGTATGCTTTACATCAATATAATATAGCACTGTTATGTGGACGTAGCATTAGAGAGAGGGTGAACCACATATATTTTTTGTTGTGTATGATTGGTATTTTGTAATTGTCCTTCATATATTGTTATTGCATTGCTAAGGTAGATCTGATAGATGCATGGAGTAGATCAAGTTGATAAGTGATATATGAATGTTGTGTTGTTACCGTGTTATATCCACTTGATATTCCCCTTTGTTGTATACATCTCTGTCCTACAACCCCCTCATAGTTGCTTCGGGTGAGACTGCATCTGCTTCACAGGTGTTGTTGAAAGGGCCAATAGCTAGGGCTTGTTGGTGCGCTCTTGGAGATGAACCCTAGGTCTGCCCCTGTGCCAACATTTAGGATGGTTAAATTTGCAGCTATTAACATCTTTAATTGTTGATCTATATATCTCCATTATGTTGCAATTTGCGACAGCAAGGATTCTTTCTTGATCCCCATTGGTTTAAGACTATTGTTTTCATTATTTGGTTTGTTTCGGGGTTAACATTGTTTTGCAGGTACATAATGCTTGGAAACATTCTCCATCTACAAGACTTATTCTCAAGCCTTATTCCTTCTCCAATATTGACATCTAGGGGTGTTCATTGATCATCATCTCACTTTTCGTCTCAATCCCCCTAGGGTTATTTCCCCCTTGTGGTAATTTCATCATCACTAAAGAGAGGGGAGTATCTATCTAAGGTGACAGTGGGTAGGTACTCCTGTAGTTGTCACACTTCCTTGGATTTGGTTGGGTTTTTCCCAAGCTACAGATTGTGCGATAACACAACTTACACCTTCTTATACTAGGTGTCACTTCAAATTAGTTAGAACCAACAAAAGTAAATATTTGACTTATAAAATCATCTTAGCTTTGTATGTTTAGGAAGTATATTAGGTATAATTCTAATGAAACACTTATTTTTAAATTTTATGTCTCAATATTCAAGACAACAACTTTAACTATCATTTTAATAATTATAATTAATAATAGAATAATAGTTGTATTATTAAATGCCTTTGCGAAATATATTTTTTGTTTAAAATTTATGTTTGATCCTAAAGGAAAATTTTCATACATCTATCTCCTATATCATGTATAACATTTTTTTACATTTACAAATGTGAAAAATAAATTAAAAAGCATTTCCATATACCTACCTTTTTTTTTTACTTTTTTTTTTCAGGAATTATATTAGGCATATATTTTTTTTACATCTTCCATCTCATATTCTAGGAACCCATTACAAAAACACATTGTCTAGATCAAGTCCATGCTTACAATAGCAAAAAGTTAAGACATACTTTTAAATTTTTTCACTTTTCATTAAATCCTCCATACTTTTTAATTTTTTCTATAAAAAAAAATTCAAACATATTAACAAATTTAATATAAATTGAAGCTTAACCAAAAAAATTAACCATAGCATTGCTCACATCCACACTTTACCTCATATATTTGAGATGAAATTTCCATCTATCGAAGGAAATTAACGCTCCCTCAAGGGAAACTCATTTTTACAAGTGGTAATTTTTTGGGTTCTATTTAAATTTACTTTTTTAATTATTAAAACCTTCGTATAATTTCAACATACCGTTTGTATGGATTGTCTTTTCCTTTGTTATTGTGAGGTGAAATTTTTTATTTTTTAACAAAATTATTATTATATTTAATAATTAACTTTATACATCAAAAATTCAGGGTGGATCAGCAAAGCATAATCAAGCTCCGAAGAAAACCCAAGCTAGGGTTTTACATCAACGATCTCGACAGTGCACAGAATGGTTACCAAAGGGGGCAGGAGTGGAACCCCCTCATACAATTAGGTAGTGGTGGACAGGGGGTAATTCCCACGGGGCGTTGTTTTCAAATAACTATTGACAAGCACCTCGAGATCAGGATTGGAAAAGAACCAGGAGAGCAACCAGGAAAAAAGGGATCGCTCGAGAGAGGAAGTCAGAGAAGCCCAGAAGGAAGCGCAGGAACCAGCAAACCCCAGTGGGAAAAATGGGTGCAACCCATGTAAACCTAAAACCACAATGATACAAAGGGTTATACTGGAAGACCCTGACCCACAAAAACAACTCTGTTGGGACCAGATGAAGACGCGTGCACTAATTTGCAAATTCATGGGGTTGTGGCCCACGGAAAGAACGTTGCGCAACTGGATAAAATATCAATGGGCTCGAAAGTTTTATTCATAGCAGTCTTTATGAACCTGGAGGACAGAGATAAATTCTTTGAGAGGGGGATCATGCTTCCACACCTCAGCAGGGTTGTACATGCGACCATGGAAGGAAAACTTCTCCCCATAGAAAGAAACCTTTAAAAATGTCCCAGTCTAGCTGAGGTTTTACTCCCTTCCGCTAGACAACTGGTTGTCATCCACTTTCGAATCAATCGGGAATAAGTTGGGAAAATATGTCAGGACATTGAAAGAAACCCTAAAAGGGAGATATACATCATATGCAAGGATATGCATAGATATGTATGTGTCAGGGGCGCTCCCAGAAGCCATAAGACTAGAATTCAGGGATGAGGAATGGATACAAAGCATCGAATATGAGAAGATCCCCTTCTGATAAAGAATATGCCATGAACATGGACACCTAATCAGAGAATGTTCGCTCAACAAAAAACAAGAAACGGAAAATACCAAAACACGGCAGGATGAGGACGGGTTTGTAAAACCTAATCACAAAAACAGAGCAAACAAGAAACTAAGAAAAGCCCCAACAGGAAGCAACCCGGAAGCCAGGACTAGACCAGAAGGAAGGGACAAGGCTAACCAAGGGGAAGAAGGAGGAAAGGAGAAGACAAAAGCTAGAGAAACCAGAGAACAAGCAATTCAAGAGAACACAGACATTCCAAGAAATAAGAGGGAATAGGGAGGTAGTGCAAGTCCTATGGAAAGAGGCAACGAAGATACCAACACCCCAATGCAGGAGGCAAGTGGATACTCATAGATGACACCAAGCGAGGTATTCATAGAAGATACAGATCTCAGAGACATTGTGGAAAGGGAAGGAATAGACCTCCCGAACATATTGGAACAATGGAAAAATCAGGGAGTAGACAATGTGCTAGCAGAGAACCTAAATCGTATCCAATACCTTTTCCTTCTGAGAGAGGAAGAAAAAACTAGAGGGATCAAGTGCATGCATGGAAATATAGGACACCTGGGAATCAAAGTAGGCGAGGGACAATCACAACAGTCACCCAAGCAAACGAGGTGGAAGAAAGGAATGAAATCAAACAGCGTAGCCCTACAAGAACTAGGAGCCCTGTTGATCAATTTAGGTAAGATCAAAAATATCTTCCCCAACTCCCCCCCACATGTTTAAATGAATATTATAACATGGAATATAAGAGGCCTAAACAGCCCATGAAAACAAAGAATCCTTAAAAATAGACAAAGGAAGGAACAACCTGACCTTTGTTTCATTCAAGAGATAAAATGCAATGTAGACAGAATGGAAACAATCAGTAAGAAAGAATGGATTAAGAACAAGGTTTTGGCTATTGAAGGCCAATAGATGGGAGGTGGTATACTCACCTTATGGAACCCACATGCGTTGACCCTACCAGTAGTCGAAGCAACGAGACACACACTTTCGGTTAGCATGCAAATTATAGGTAACACTGAGGTGATTCTATGCACAAATGTGTATGGCCCCCAGAGTTTGGAGGAAAAAAGGAGAATGCTCCTAGACCTCTAAGATCTATAGACTCGTGATCGCAACCTCCACTAGATCTTAGAAGGGGACTTCAACATCATCATGACACTTGCGGAGAAAAAGGGGGCACCAGGAGATTAGACAAAGACGCGAAGGAATTTCCAGCTTTCATTGAAGCAATGGAGATTGTGGACATCAGAACCAGCAATGGCCAATTCACCTAGAATAACAAACGAATTAACCAATACCAAGTAGTTACAAGGCTAGATAAATTCTTAGTGTCGGAGTCCATTATTCAGCAGGGACTAACTTTAGATTGCAGCATCCTCCCATGGGGGGGTTCAGACCATTGGTCAGTTCAATTGGAAGCAAACTTCCAAATCACTCCGAAGAACAGACCCTCTAGATTTGAGAAATTTTGGATCGATCATCCCACTTTCAAGGAGAATATCAAACAATGGTGGAGGAAAGAATTACCAGATCAAGGGAGAGGGATGTTCAAACTTTATAAGAGACTCAAGTACATCAAATACAAACTCAAGGACTGGAAAAAGGAAATATTTGGAAACATAAACCAAGAGAAGAAAAATATTGACGAAAGAATGAGGATACTCCAGGAACTCTGCATAGATGAGGGCTACACAGAGGAGTGGAAAAGAGAAGAGATCCAGATGATCTGGGAATGGGAAGAAAGATGCCGGCAGGAAGAGACTCTATGGCACCAAAAGTCCATAATCATGTGGCTAAAGGATGGGGAGTGGAATACCAGGTTTTTTCATAGAAAAACCATTGCAAGAAGAACACACAACAAAATCCTAAAAATCATAGATCAGGATGGGATCAAAAGAGAATCCCAAAAGGAAATTGAAAATACACTGGTCAATCACTTCGAAGGGATAGCCCAGGAACCTAATCAAGATAGAACAGAGGTCATACAAAGGAAAACTCATCACATTCCCAGGTTGGTCACCGAGGAACAAAATATCAATCTAAACAAACCCATAACAAAGGTCCAGGAGAGGCCCCGGGACCAGACGGGTTCATAGTGGAATTTTTCAAAGCTTGTTGGGAAGTGGTTAAACAAGATGTTTATGGGGTGGTGGAAGACTCCAGACACTCGACTTCCATCCGGAAAGCTTTAAATGCCACAATGATCACACTAATCTCAAAAGAAAATGAAGCAAGGACCTTGGATTGCTACAAGCCTATATCTCTATGAAATGTAGTGTACAAGATAGTCTCCAAAGTCATAGCCAATCGCTTGAAACCTCTCCTACCCACATTGATTTCATAGGAATGGGCCGGATTCGTAGAGGGAAGACAAATATTGGACAACATCATCCATGCCCGTGAGCTTATACACACGCTAAAAATCCAAAGGAGAGGGGGGATGATAATCCAACTTGACTTGGCGAAAACTTACGACAAAATTAGTTGGCAATATATGGCCAAGACGCTGGAAGCTTTTGGGTTTGAACAACACTGGATCAAGTGGATTGTCAATCTAGTCTCAACGAAAATCCATTCTATGCTAATCAATGGAGCCCCATCAAAACCCTTATGGCCTTCAAGAGGCATAAGACAAGGAGACCCGCTATCCCCCTTCCTTTTCATTATGATGATGGAAGGGCTCAGCAGAAGTATAAAAAGTGCAATTGTAGCAGGAGAATTAAAAGGCATCAAACCTTTTGAAAATTGTCCAACCTCCACACACCAACAGTTTGTGGATGATATCCCACTCCATGGTACACCCACGATCAAGGAAGCAAAAACCTACAAAAGAATCTTAGAAGACTTTGGGGAAGCCTCTGGGGTGGAGTTCAACCACTCCAAATCCATGATCTATTTCTTTAACACTAATCATGCAATTCAAAGGAACATGGCCAACATTATGGGGTTTTAACGCAAAATGCTCCCAATGAAATAATTGGGAATCCCCTTGACAGACAGAGCTTGCAAAATGACAACGTGGGAAGCATTGATCAAAAAACTACAAGAGAGGGTAAAAAATTGGACCTACAGAGCTCTCAACCTGGCAGGGAGGCTTATCCTTACCAAAGCAGTTCTACAATCAATTCCGACGTATATGATGTCAGCGTTTCCAACTCCCAAAGGAGTACTACAAAAGATAAGATTCATTCAAAGAGACTTCCTATGGCAAGGTGCGGAAACTAAAAATAAATGGGCCCTGGTAGCCTGGGAGAAGGTATGCAGACCAAAAGGCAAAGGAGGCCTAGGGTTACAAGACCCACACATAACCAATGAAGCCTATGGGGAAAAACTCTGGTGGAGATGGGTCAAGGACGAATCGGTACCGTGGACAATCCTCTGGAAGGCCAAATATGCCCAAAAAATTAAATATCAGGACCACATACGTTTCATGGGCACAAGGGAGGTATCAGTCATCTGGAATCTAGCATGGCCAACAAGAATTGGATGCATAAACTGTAACACACCCACTACGAAAATCAAAATTTTCGTCGATTTCTTGAGGATCAAAATCCCCGAATTACTCACGGGGGGCCTAGCATCAGCTAGTTCTTCATATGCTCACCTCCATGTGGTTGTGGGTCATGACTATGGGCCGAACCAGTACGGCGTCTCTTCGCACTTCGCAACTCAGTGCTACCAGAACGTCGAGTCTTTCGACTCTGCAAACCCCGAAGCTCGAAACATTGAAACGTCGAACCCCGACAGGGCTAGCGAATGGAAAGTTTCCCTCCAAAGGGAGATCGATGGTCGTAAGCCTCCCCTGATTCAATGGTATGGATCCTTCCAGGGTTTCAGTATTCGGGAGTTCGAAATGCAACGACTCCAAGATTCTTTGTCATTCAAATCCCCGAATTCCGTTATGGAAATTCGTGTAAGAGATCGACGACTCTTAGGAGTGTGGATCCAATGTTCCACGAGATTTAGGGACTTTTCCCTAAGCTCTGACCGCTCACCACGCATCTCCTTTGATGGACGATCTAGATTCCTTCAGGACTTCTCTTTTCTATTACCAAGCACATCAAGATTTCGGGTATCGGGATTTCACGATTTGCGAAGGCAAGGTTTCTTTCCCTTTGGTTTCCTGAATGACGAAATGTCGAAACATCGACCGAGAGCCACATGTCCCTTCGATGGATGGCGAGGACCTTCAGCCAAGATCAATGGTCATGATATTTTTGGGATGATCGACGGTCACGATCAAATCCCAACTTTCCTTAATCCTATTCACACTTCACGCCATTTCGAGGTTTCGGTGATCGGGATTTCGCGACTCACGAAGACAAGGGTTCTTTCCCTTTGGTTTCCCGGTTGATGAAATGCCGAAACGTTGACCGGTAGCCACGTGTGCTCTATAGATGGATGGTCTAGGTACTTCCATGGACCATGTGGTCTATGGTCCCGGTTCCTTCATCTCTTGCAAGGGTAAAAGGGGTCGTGGCATTAATGTCTGTGTCTCTTCCTCAGATATAACGGTCATTACAAACCTTGGATCCTCCAAAGGGATCATGTTCGTGCATTGCTTGCAAAGGTGGAGAGGGGTCGAGGGACTATCATCCACGTTCCTTCCCCACATCCAATGGTTGTTATGGACCTTGGATCCTCCAAGATGAACTCATCCGTTAATCGAGACTTAAACATATGCTAACATTTTGGGAGTTCACCAGTCAAAGTTTCAGGACTTATCAATCACGAGAGTCCGACCTCTTGTCAATGGGACTCCTGAACTCCCAATTTGCAAAATCCTGATGGGCTCTTTCTTTCGGGATTCTCCCGAGATCCTGGATTATTGCCACGTATCCTCCCTCGGATGGACGGTCCTCATTGTTTCACGATTTCGCGACTTGCGACCCCCAGTGATGCAAATCCTTTGTCAACTCGAATCCCCAGTATCCGAAATACCGATGGACTCTCGATCTCCGCCACGTGCCCTTCATGGATGGACGGTCTAGATTGTTTCGCGATTTCGCAACTTGCGACCCCCAGTGATGAAAATCCTTTGTCAACTCGAATCCCCGGTATCCAAAATATCGATGGACTCTCGATCTCTACCACGTGTCCTTCATGGATGGATGGTCCAGATACTCCCACAGCCCTTGGGGATCTACAGTCCCAATTTCGTCGCTACCCATGAAGATAAAAGAAAAGGGGTAAGGCATGTAACGCCCTTATTTCTTCCGCCAATCTAACGGTCGTGAATGATCGTAGATCTTCCGACGGGATCTCGTTCGTCGATCGATACTTATCCCTACGCTGCTACTTCAGGATTTCAAGAGGATCATTCTTCCTCATACAGGGTTGCTAAGACTTGCGCATTCAATTCCTTTTTCCAGGTTCTTGGTAAACTTTTCCAAGAAGGGTATCTCTGTGGAGAGATCTATTCCAGGGCATTCCTTGAGACAGATAAGGGGAAACAAATTCCCAAGAACGGTCTGGAAGTCTAACTTGGTTCAACTTACTCATAATTAAATTTATCTATCAACATAAGTCATGCGTGGTTTTTCTATTACAAGCATACATCTACCCTTTCTTATCAAAACACTGCACAGACAATCTTATACTGTAATCATTCACAATTTCACAGTTTATGAGCATATATGTCGGCATATGAATTTCAATATGCAAGATGTAAAACACTTATCAGAAATAACACCAGAAGTGAGTGCTACTGCTGAGAGGGGTGCTCGTTTCCACCCAATCGTAGGCTCAGCAATTCCGATAGGATTTACCACTAGCCACCCCCGAGATGAGACCACAATGCTGCGAGACTATGTCTCAGTTTTCCAGTGACCGAGAACGAGGGTTATTCTCCCCCTTCTCTGCTATCACCCACTCTGCGTATCTCCAAAATTCTCTTCCTCCCCTCGCGTCTGCCCCCAATCTCTTCTTCCTCGCGCCTTATCCTCTTGCGAGGTTGCATGTGGCGTGATTTCCCTTGCACTGGTCAGGCCTGACGGCTCTACGGATGGGCAGTTCACCCCCCCATCCCTCATTAATTCCTGAGGAGCCATCTACCTACCAGCTTGCGAGACATTTAATTTGGGGCCAGCGATCCGCTCTTGGTTCTCCAGGCCAATGAAGTCCAAATACAGTATTGTTTTCGGTGGAAGTTAACACCACCATTCTAGGTGCCTTCCACCGTCTTTCTCCAGGCATCGTGGTCTCTTTTTCAGCATATCCCCTCTCAGTAGTCCTGCNAATATATATATATATATATATATATATATATATATATATATATATATATATATATATATATATATAATATTATTCACATTCATTGACCTTTTCCACAAGGTCCTTTCACATCACGCATTCACATTTCTGAGTTTTCCACAGTTCTTGGCCAATCCAGTTATTTTTACAAACTGGGGGAAACAGGGTGTTACATAAACACAACTTTTGGGAAGTCATAAATGGTCAAAAATCCATATTCTGGGAGACACATGGCAACAAGAAACCAAAATGGAACATCCGGACAGGGAGGAACTACAACAGGAAATGATAGCGCAAGGTAAAACAAAAATCCATCACTATTGGAAGAAAAGAATAGATAGTGATAGATGGAGGACCTGGAATAAACTCAACCCCCAAAATAGAGATCGTATCGCAACCCAAACGAAAGAGGTGGAAGAGGAACTGGGGAAAAGGAAAATTGCAATCTAAGAGGACGAGGATCAATTAAGGTGGGGCAGGGAAAATGGGGGGGAATTCAAATTTAAAAAATCATGGCAGTACATCGTAGACCAGGATCATGAGTACTAGGCGCAACAGTGGGGAAATATTTGGCACAACCCCCAATGGCCAAAAATCAAACTATTTGAATGGTTAGTACTCCACAACATAATTCTAACCTGGGAGAATCTCAGGAAAAGGGGTTATATAGGTCCATGTCATTGCCACCTCTGTCAAGCCAAGGAGGAAACAACCAATAACCTCCTCGATGACTGCAGCTACACAATAGAGCTATGGGACTGGGCGGCTAGTATATATCGCCAATCCAATAGGCTCTGGGGAAACATCAGCGCAACCATCAACAATTGGAACGAGAGTTACAGTGAAAATGAAATGGTGAACCTCTGCATGGAACTAACATCAGGGATGATAATCTGGGGAATATGGAAAGAAATGAATCGACGCATCTTCAGGAATGAAGGCCTACTGGAAGGAAAGCTCAAGGAGACAATAATCTCACAAATACAAGAAACTGTGTAGAGCCACAACTGCAAGAGGGAAACAATGCAACTCACTGACCAAGACGCTCGCATCCTAGATTTATTTCACCTAAAGGATGGGTTCATTAGATCAATGGTTGCGTGGGATCTGCAACTCCAAATAGGAGACCGAAATTGGACCCCCCCCCCCTCGTTTGGGTTCCTCAAATTATTTTTTTACGGGGCGGAAAAAGGAAACCCAGGAGTGGCAAGGATGGGAGGGGATATCAGAGACAGTGATGGTAACATCATCCGACTATACACTGGGAGTATGGGAAACTCAACCAACAATGTAGCAGAATTTGGAGCTCTGGAACTAGGCCTTGAAATCCTAAGACACGAAGGGATGACAAACACAATTATTGTTGGTTGTGGAGCCTAAATATCTTCCTGATTCAGAGGTCTTTTACTTTCATCCATGTTTATACCCCATGAAGTATTTACACCCCAGAAGTATGTACACTCTTCCATGTGGGGGAGTGCAGAGGGGGGGTACCC
>ML780716.1:112881-155320 GCA_009831015.1 Picea engelmannii | reverse complement strand
ATATATATATATATATATATATATATATATATATATATATATATTGAGTATTTAATTAGTTTTTGTTATTAGGGTTATTTAAAATTTGGATAAAAATTTAGAAGGATGTTGGAATTGTAGATTTTAGTTGTTAAGATTACACAATCCAAAAATATTATAGAGATTTTTCGAAAAGTTGGATTTATGTATTCGATAATGTAATTTGACATTCAAAAATTTATTCAGATTTTACTATTGAAAATAGTGTTATATACATTTGACTATTTCAGACTACAACGTCCTTTTTCTTACACTTTGCAAAGTCTAATGATGAATGATCATGATGATGAATGAATATCCTAATAAATTCATGTATGAATAAATTTATAAATATGAATTGTGTTTTATGGTAATAATGTAATGTATTTATTAATGCATTTTATGTATTGTGCATGTAAATAAAAGGTTTTTTTTACAGTGTTATAAATATCAATACAAGCTTAGGATGCCTTAGACAATAATCTTAGTATAAATGTATTAAAATTAAAGTTATCACTCTTGTTCTACATTTTAATTATTATTAATACTTATTAGGGTTTGGGTTAGAGTGAGATTAGTGTTAGAGTTGGAGTGAGATTAGGGTTAGTTATTCCCATTAAAATTAGGGCTATGGTTTTATTGAAATTAAAGTTATTTATATTAAAGTTTATTTTATAATAATAATTAAAAGATAATTTAAATAATAAGAATGTAATAATAATAATTTAACAATTTTGATTTTAATTTAATTTAATATATTATTTATTGCTTTATTAATATTTTAATGTATTCACACTTTAGTAATGTATTTATTAATGCATTTAATGTTTATTTAATGTAATAATATATTGTTAATGTATTACATTATTAGTGTAGTAATACTTTAGCAACTTATTAATTAATGATGTATTAATTTATTAATAACATATTACTTTATTAATAGCATATTACTTTATTAATTTATCAATAATTTAGTAACACTTTAACATTGATTTGCTATCAATGATCTTATGACAAATAAAAATTATTAAATGATTTGTTATCAGTGTCTTTAGAACAAGTATAATTCATCATCTACAATGTTCAAGACTCTTCTATCAATTTCTTTAGAAAAAGTAAAAATCATCATGTGTAAAATTAAAGATGATTTGTTATCAATGTCTTTAGAACAAGCAAGATATTAAGTTGAATTCTATGTAATATGTCACATTGGTTCAAATTTCCTATCTTTGTGACAAAGGAAACAATTCATTAGCTTTAAAAAAAAAAACTTGTCAAAACTTCATTTCTGTAATGTGTTGAACATAAATCAACCTTGTCATGTGATGAACATGAACCGACGTTCAAGTATGATGAACAAAACTGAACATTGTGACATGACGAACACATTAGCGTTAGAATCGGACAACCATAGTAATGTCACAACGTGTCAAACATATCCCACCATCATAATGTGACAAACATAGCCAATATTGGTTCAATGAGACGAACATAGACTTTTCGTCGCAAAGTGATGAACATAGTAATCTTGCAATGTGATGAACGTAACAGTGTCACAATCTAAAAAACATACTAATGTCATAATGTGATTAGCATAGCTCTATTTTCGTAATGTGACGAATATAGCCCCGATGTCATAATCTGACAAACATAGCCATATTGTCACAATGTGACGAACATAGCCTTGTCATCGCGAAGTGATTAACATAGTAGTTTTGCAATTTGACAAACATAGTAGTGTCAAAATCTAACAAACATAGTAATGTTGCAATGTGTCAAACATAGCCGTATCGTTGTGATGTGATGAACATGTCCCATCGTTGCAATGTGATGAACATACCCATATTGTCGCAATGTGAAAAACGCAGTCTTGTCATCACAAACTGACGAACATAGTAATGTTGCAATGTGACGAACATAGTACTATAATAATTTGATAATCATATTAATGTCACAAATTTTCAAACAAAGCTCAGTCCTCGAAATGTGCCAAACATATCCCCATCGCCATAATGTGACAAACATATCCATATTGTCGCAATGTGACAAACATAACCTTGTTGTCGCAAATTGATGAACATAGTAAAGTTGCAATGTGATGAAAATAATAATGTCACAATTTGAAAAACATAGTAATGTTGCAATGCGTTAAACATAGCCCTATCATCTTAATGTGATGAACATAGCATGTCGTCACATTGTGACGAACATACCCATATTGTCACAATGTGAAAAACATAGTCTTTCCATCACAAAGTAATGAACATAGTAATGTTGGAATATGATGAACATCGTAGTGTCACAATCTAAGAAAAATAGCAATGTTGTAATGTGTCAAACATAGGCCTTTCATCGCAATGTGAGAAACATAGCCTCGTTGTGGTAATGTGACGAACATACCCATATTGTCACAATGTTACAAACATAGTCTTTTCGTTGCAAAGCGATGAACATTGTAATGTTGCAATGTGACAAACATAATAGTGTCACAATCTGGAAATCATAGTAATGTCACAATGTGTCAAACATAGCCTTGTCGTCACAATGTGACGAACATACCCATATTGTCGCAATGTGACGAACATAGCATCGTCGTCATAATGTGACAAACATACCCATGTTGTCGCAATGTGATGAACATTGCCTTTTCGTCACATATTGATGAACATAGTAATGTTGAAAGGTGATGAACATAATAGTGTCACAATATAACAAACACAGTAATGTCGCAATGTGTCAAACATAGCCCCACCGTCGTAATGTGACAAACATAGCCATATTGTTCCAATGTGATGAACATAGCCTGGTCATCGCAATGTGATTATAAGAACCTCGTCGTTGCAGTGTGACGCAAATATCCTCTCATCATAATGTGAGAAAATTTCCCAAATTCCATTGCCTCGTGAAGACTACACTTTGTCGCAATGTGATGTACACAACCCATTGTCTTGCAAAGATAACTCATTGTATTATTAATGTAATAATGTATTGTTAATGTATTAGAATTTTTGTATTAATTTTTTTATTCAAAAGTTAAGAGTTAAAATTAATACATGTTTGGTTTTTTGTGTTATAATAATAGTTTTTGTAAAATTATACATGTAAATAGTGTTTTTCACAATATTATAAATATAAATACAAGCTGAGATGAGCTATAAATGTAATTATTTATAAATATGAATTGTTTTTTATGGTAATAATGTAATGTATTTCTTAATGCATTATGCATGTAAATAAAATGTTTTTCACAATATTATAAATGTATTAACATACCCATATTGTTGCAATGTGAAAAACACAGCCTTATCATCACAAACTGATGAACATAGTAATGTTGCAATGTGGCAAACATAGTACAATAATAATTTGATAATCATATTAATGTCACAATTTTCAAACAAATCTCCATCCTTGAAATGTGCCAAACATATCCCCATCGTCATAATGTGACAAACATACCCATATTGTCGCAATGTGACAAACATAACCTTGTCGTCGCAAAGTGATGAACATAGTAAAGTTGCAATGTGACTAACATAATAGTGTCACAATCTGACAAACATAGTAATGTTGCAATACATCAAAGATAGCCCTATCATCTTAATGTGATGAACATAGCCTGTCGTCACATTGTGACGAACATACCCATATTGTCACAATGTGACAAACATAGTCTTTCCATCACAAAGTAATGAACATAGTAATGCTGGAATATGATGAACATGGTAGTGTCACAATCTAATAAACATAGCAATGTCGCAATGTATCAAACATAGACCTGTCGCCGCAATGTGACAAACATAGCCTCGTCCTGGTAATGTGACGAATATACCCATATTGTCGCAATGTTACAAACATAATATTTTCGTCGCAAAGTGATGAACATAGTAATGTTGCAATGTGACGAACATACTAGTGTCACAATCTGAAAATCATAGTAATGTCACAATGTGTCAAACATAGCCTTGTCGTCGCAATGTGACGAACATACCCATATTGTCGCAATGTGACGAACATACCCATATTGTCGCAATGTGACGAACATAGCCCCGTCATCATAATGTGACAAACATACCCATATTGTCGCAATGTGACAAACATTGCATTTTCGTCACATATTGATGAACATAGTAATGTTGCAAGGTGATGAACATAATAGTGTGATAATATAACAAACACAGTAATGTCACAATTTGTCAAACATAGCCCCACCGTCGTAATGTGATGAACATAGCCATATTGTTCCAATGTGACGAACATAGCGTGTCCGCCGCAATGTGATTACAAGAACCTCGTGGTCGCAATGTGACACAAATATCCTCTCATCGTAATGTGAGAAATTTTTCCAAATGCCATTTTTTAATGTATATTGTCTTTAGCAATTATTTAATGTATAATGTCTTTAGCAATTTTTTAATGTATAATGTAATAATATAATATATTATAGATTATATATTATTATGGTATTTACTAATTAAAATATTACATTATACATTAATGTATTGATACTCAATTTATACATCACATTAAGGTATTAATTAATTAATACTTTAATTTTATGTATTAATACATTAATTAGTAAATAGGTTGTTATTAATTAATAACTTGTTATTAATACATAAATAGGTTGTTATTATTTATTAATAGTTTGTTATTATTTATTAATACTTTGTAATTAATAGGTTGTTATTAATTAATTGGTTGTTATTAATTAATACTTTGTTATTAATTAATTAATATGTTGTTATTAAATTAATTTTTTTTACAATAATGGATATTTGAATTAAAAGACGACAAACTAGCTGACGGGTGTTTTACATCTTAGGGAAGTCATTAAACTTCAAGCCATGGAAACAACTTATGGATCTTAATGAGCAGGGTCTTGAAGCTACAATTTCATGAACGGGAGTCTTTTCCCTTGTCCTGAGCTGTCTTCTTATTGGCACATTCTCCAGCCAGCTTGTCGATTTTGGTTTCGATTTTGCTAAGACGCTTTCCAAAGTCACCTTTCACATTGGCTACATCCTTGAATTGGGCATCCGATTCGAAAGTGAGTTCCTCGCGTAGATCTTTGAGGTCCTGGTTCAGTTGTTCGAATCTGGTTTCTATGGTGAAGTCATTATTCTGCAGTCTTCTAGCTTACTCTTTAACCACAACATTCAGTCTGATGAGCTCCATTTGTATTTCTCCCATTATTTCTTCAAGAGACAACCCGGGCTTGGAGCTGGAGGCCATTGGAAAGCCTTCTCAACCTCAAATTGCTTCCTCTGCTTAGCAAAGATATGACTGCTCCTCTTGCTTGCTCGAGCACTAAGATGGCTTCTGTGTTTCAGCTTCACAGTGAATCTGCCCTTCGAATTGAGCTCCCCTGCTCTCTCTGAGACACCTCATCGACTGAAATAGCCTATGTGTGTCCCAGGGATCACGGGCTTTCTACATTTCAGTATGGTCTCCACTTTCGGGCCTGCAAGAGGCCGACCGAACGAAGTGTTGACAGCTAATATGTTGTTATTAATTATTAATTAATACATTAATTAGTAAATTAGGTTGTTATTATTACATTAATTAATTAATAGGTTGTTATTAATTTATACTTTAATTTAATTAATAAAGTTTTAATTTATTTATAACCTAATAATTTATTAATAATGTATTTATTTATTAATTTACCAATAATTTAGTAATACTTTAATAATTATAAATAACTACATTATTAATACTTTGTTAATACTTCATTAATACTTTGTTATTATACTTAGTTAATACTTTATTATTAATATTAATAGGTTGTTATTATTTATTAATACTTTGTTATCATTTATTAATACTTTGCAATTAATAGGGTGTTATTAACTATTACTTAATACATTAATTAGTAAATAAATTATTATTATTATTACATTAATTAATTGGTTGTTATTAATTAATACTTTAATTTAATTAATAAGGTTTTAATTTCTTAATAACCTAATAATTTATTAATAATGTATTTATTTATTAATTTATCAATAATTTAGTAATGCTTTAATAGTTTTTTTTTGTTTGTTAATTTGTGCGGGAACTGAGCCACACCAACCCTTAACATGGTTGGATTTTTTGTCCCCGGAGGTTTCAACCGGTGACTTTAACATCACGAAGTGGCTTAACAACACACTCCGTCACCGACTATCCTACACCTCGGGGACAGTAATGCTTTAATAGTTATTATAACCACATTATTAATAATGTATTTGTTCTTTAGCAATTTATTAATCTATAATGTATTAATACAATATATTATTAATATGTTTAATAATTAAAATATTACATTATACATTAATGTATTGAGACTTAATTTATACATCAAATTAAAGTATTAATTAATTAACTAATATTTCAATTTTTTGTATTTATACATTAATTAGTAAATGTTTTACTTTATTAATTAATTAATGAATTATATTAATTAATACTTAATAGGTTATATTATTTTATTAATTAATTAATTAATATGTTATATTAATAATACACTTTATTAATAATAATATATTTTATTAATAATAAAGTGATTTATTAATGTATTAATTTTTTAATATGTTACATTATTACTTAATTAATACATTACATTATTAATGTATCCAATAAATAATAAGGTATATGTTACATTATTTATTAATGTATTAATTCATTATTACATTACATTATTATTAATGTTTCAACTAAATAATACATTATATTATACATTAATGAAAATTTATACTTTAATTTATACACTATATTGATTTAATATTGTGTTTACTATTTTATTAATGTATTATTAATGTTTTCTTTATTAGTGTATTATACTTTTGCAATATATAAATTATTAATGTATTAATTAATTAATATATTTATTAATTAATATATTATATTATTAATGTATCCATCAATTAATATGTTTTTTTTTTGTTTGTTAATTTGTGAGGACCTGTTGGCTAAGCGATTAACCTGTGCCTTGAGAAACCGCGACTCAGGGGCATCTAAGCCGTCAAAATCATCACACCAACCCTTAAGACTTTAACAACACGAAGTGGCTTAACAACACACTCCGTCACCGACTATTCTACACCTCGGGGACTCCATCAATTAATATGTTACATTACATTATTAATATTATTTTTAATGTATGGATATTTTATTAATTTATTAAATTAATAATATTTTAATACTTTATTAAATTTTGTATAAATGTATTTATTATTTAACTAATTCTTTAATGATTAATGTATTATTATTATTAATATATTTCTTCATTTATATAATATAGTAGTTTAATATTTGTTTTTATGTAATAATTTTTTTTTACTTTGGTAATTTACTTATGTTTAAATTTATTTATATTTTAATTATCTTTTAATATATAATGTAGTAATGTATAAATTAATCAATACAATATATTAATAAGGTATTTATTAATTAATATGTTACATTAATGTATTGATAGTTATTTTATAAAATGTATTCATATCTTTATAAAATGTATTTTTTATTATTATATTAATTAATTGATTAATTATATATTATTAATCAAGTATTTATATATTATTACTTTATTAATATATTTAATAATTTGTTTATATTTTATTAATATATTAAAAAAATTACTTAATTAATTAATATGTTACATTATTACTTTTTAATGTTTTTAGTTTAGTTTTACTTTATTATTATGAAAGGTTACTTTATTATTATTATTTAGTTTATTATTTTGTTATGTAATATTTTATTTCTCATTAATTAATTTATATTTTATAATCAATTACTAATTAATATTTTATTTGTTATTAATATCAATTATTAATAAAACATGCTTAATATTAGAACCCTAGCGGCGGCGGGAGAGAAGGCGAGGATTCGACCTTAGGGCTTCGGCCTGGTCCTGCAGCTCTCCACAGGCCTGTTGGCCTCCTCCCGACCCGACCCAGGCATCAAGCTCGCTCCAGGCAGTCCCCAATGGCGGCTGTGAAGTTCCTCGTGGATGCACTTGCGGCTGGTGCGCCCCCTCTCGTGGTTGCGTCCTCCATGGCGGCCGGCGCCTCCATTGCTCCTGCACGCGCCTCTTCAAACGCCGGTGCCAAGCTCGACGGGGGTTGCCCGCCCTCAGTTCAGGGTCCCTCTTTGGGCCGAGTGGGACGAGCTACTTTCAAAGATATTGCTTCCCTTCGCGGGGGTTCTTTGGCTCCAAATACTTCGATTGTTGAAGCCCCGGCAGTTTCTATCCAGTTGCCGAAGGAAGTATTGGAGTATTCCTCTCAGCTCARCAAGTTCGCCATGGTTTGCAGGTTTAACGGCTTTTGGCCGAATCTGGTTGCTCTTCGTTCCTGGATCGACTCCGAATGGTCCCCGCTTCTTGAGGGTGAGATTACAGTCTGCCCCCTTGCGAAGGGTTTTTTCACAGCTATCTTTGATTCTTCTGATGAAAGAGACTTGGTTTCCAGCTCCGGACCGTGGTTTTGGGGCAGAGCAGGGCTATCCGTGCAGCCGTGGACCCCGGACTTCGATCCAGCCACGGCCTCTATTTCCACTGCTCCGGTCTGGGTGCGTCTCCCGTCACTCCCCCTGCACTTCCGAGGGGCCAAAACTCTTGAAGCTATCGGAAATGGCATAGGGAAATATCTCTGCAATTGCCCTGAAGCTGCCCCAGTCAACTCCACCTTTGCACGGATCTATGTAAAGATGGACTTCAACAAGGGTTTCCCAGCAGAAATCATCCTCCTCGGAGAAAACGTCTCTTGGACACAGAAGATCGATTTCGAGAACCTCTGTTTCCGATGCAGGGTTTGTTTTGAAACAGGGCACATAGCCCGGAATTGTGAGAAGTCATCCGGGAAAAGAAGACCGTCCCGACCCCAAAGGCCCACTTGGTGGACAGGAGCGCAACCGGAGAAGCAAGCTGAAGCAAAGATCCTGCCGTCAGAAGCTGAAGGGGAATCCGTCTCCGTCCTCAAAGAACCTGTTAAGGGGGAAGACCCAGTGGAAGCAACTCTGCCCAAGGTTTCAAGCCCAACAAATAAAGTCTCAAGCTGGGCCGATATTGCTGAGGCAGAAGAAGTGCAAGCTCAGCCGGAAATTCATAACCAGGGTCAAAGCAATGAATGGTAGGTCGTCACCAAAAGGAAAAAACACATCTATCAGCGGGAAGATGTAATGACACGAAGCCGCTCTAGCTCGCTGAAATAGCTATCAACAAGATGTATTCTGAGTAATGTTTCCAGGATTCTAGCAATTTTAGCATTGTCTCTCAGCTTATGTAGGCAGCAGCTCTGTGTAGCCCTGCCATTTGTAACCGATCTGTGGCTTTGCCCCCATTAATATAATTCCTCTAACCGTTATCGTCAAAAAATATATATATCAATTATTAATTAAAAAATAATTTATTCTTAATTTTCATTTACTTAGTTATAATTAATTAATTATAAACAATTAAGTAATTAATTATTATAAATTAATAAATTATTAATAATTAGTTTTTAAAAATCAAAGATAATTAATTATTATTTATTATTAATTTATTAATGGTTGTGTCAACTAAAAACAACCACATTTATGTAAAAAGTGGTTGATATATGCCGATTGATGTCATTAATTTAAAAAGGTGGAAAATGGTGTCGATAGATATATCAACCACTTTTTACATAAATGTGATTGTTGCTAGTATTTATAATAATTAAGTAATATTTTTTTACAACTAAAAGGAAAAGTTTTAAATACTTTGTAAAATAACATATAATATAATCATAATTTTTTTTTACATAGTTTGAGCATCTCCAACTAAAAAACACTAATCTCAAAAATTGTCCCTTTTTGTTTGAAGGAATCTCAAAAATTGTCCCTTTTTGTTTGAAGGAACAGGGTCTATGGAATGGCTAGCCTCAACCAATTCAAAGTTGAATCGGATCTTTTCTTTCCCTCATCTTTTACTTTGCCTACATGATGATAAAACCCACACAAAAGGGGCTTTTAAAAAATGGTTTTGGGTAAATTTGAAGGGCCAAGTGTCTTGAGCCTTCCAACCTCCCAACTATAAATGGGAACATTTTCAACTAAATACAAATCTCTTATAAATGGGAACATTTTCAACTAAATACAAATCTCTTAATTCCTTGGTTGTTTAGATAATTACAATTAATTCTATTCTTAATTCTTAATATTATTTAGTTAGCTCAATTTCTTTTTATTATTTGTTAATTTGTTTTTTTAATTATTGATAATTTATGATATTGTATTTTTATTATTTTAATTTAAGTTTATTAATTTATTTATTTTTTAATATTATATATATATATATATATATATATATATATATATATATATATATATATATATGTTATTAAAAAATTAAAAATATAATAATTTAATATTTTTAAATAATAAAATAATTACATATTAATAATATGTTATATATATCATTTAATTAAAAACAATGTATATAATAGACATTACATAGATATCATTATGGACACACTTTTGGATTTTTTTATGTTGGAGTGTCCATGGATAATTTGGATGATCCTTTGGACTTCGTTATAGGGATAAAAAGATTTTTTATAAAAATAAAATGTGGTTGGTAGTGTTGATAACGAGCTCTTTAACAAAGCTTAAAGGACCAATGGTATGTAAGTGGGTCCCACAAAAAGATATAAAGTTAGCTACCTCCCTGTGAAAAACATTTACTTCTCGGTATCTGGTGTGCCTTAGGTGAGTGTTGTTGTAGCCTTCATTTCTTTATAATGTATTCTTGGATCTCAACAAGGAAATTTCATTCCGCAATGTTCTTACCAACTTCATTTATGTCCAAGGATAAGTAGATGTAGCCCTCTTCTCAAACTACTTTGTTCCAAAGAAAGTAAAAAGAGTGTAATATAACTACATCATTTTGATCAATGGTTTGATCTTTCCCAAGTAGATTGTTCTATTGTCATTAATAATGACGCATGTAAGATTTGACTATATGTATTGTGATGAAAATATAAATTTAGCTACAGTTTTATTGACAAAAAATTACACTACCAGGTCCAAAAAGTTTTATATTGAGCCTTATTTTACTCCAACTTGTTAAATCATGTTTTGAGAAATGTAAGGAAATGATTAGTTTTAACTTAGGAAAAGGATTATACAAACCAAGAGTCTAAGAAAAAGAAAAATACTCTATTTTACTTATATTTTCTTATGAATTTATATTATGAAAAATATAAGAAATTATATAAAATTTAATTAGTTTTGTATTATTTTGAAATTTTATATATTTTCAAATGTTAGTATTCATATTTTAGAAAATTGGTTTTCCAACATAATCTTAAATATGAAGAAGTTTAGGAGCTCAATTAACAGAGAAATACTTATGTTATGTTAGGAGATTATTTCACAGAGAAATACTTCTCTTGGGTTTTTCATGTTGAACCAAACATATTTAAGTTCATCAACATCACGTCACATAGTTGGTGCAAGATGAGGATATCAAGCTAATCTCTTGTGCCACTTAGGATTGAATGGCTAATATTCTCCACAAATCTTTTAGAAACAAATTTGAAAAACTTAAAAACATGTTTGGTGTAGTTGTATTGTTCCAAGACTCATGAGTCATTTGAATGAATGATTTTGGTTTTCTATGATTCAAAAGATAGTAGAATGGTGCACATTGATAAAATTAGCATTGTCAAAGAAACATCTGTTAGTTTTTTCGACGTTCCCTTTCCCCCGCTTCGGAGGTGTGCTAGTTATTATGATACCATAGGATGCCAAATGAATAATATGTAATAACTAAAAAGCAAACAAGGTTTATTTTAAGGAAACTAGATTATTATTAAAAATGAATCCTATCACATACACATCCATTATGAATGATTTTATAATATAAAAAATACACTTTATATGATAGGATGCCAAATGAACAAGTGTTGCATGGCAGCATAGTCCATGTCAGGTTGGAATGGAAATAAATGCGACCGAGTACAGACACGTGGGTAGGAAGTTGAAGTACATTTGGTTTCCATGCAGAATATAGTATTCCCGAATTAGTTTTTTCCTAAATTTATCAAAAATTGTTAGCATTTAGAAGGTTCTTGGACAAAAAAAAATTAGCATTCCCGAAGTTTTTTTTTTTACATACATTCGTGGACAAAAACACAAAAAAATAGTAGTAATGTTTGTTACATAGGTTCGTGGACGAAAACACAAAAAAAAAAAGTAGTAATGTCTATTACATAGGTTTGTGGACAAAAACACAAAAAAAAAATAGCATTCCCGAATTAATTTTCTTTAAAACAAGGGTTCGTGAACACAATTGAAATTGAAATTTATCAAATGATAGGTTCTTGGACAACAAAAATTATACATACCAAATATGTTATTCTATAAAGTAGATATTTACTTTTATACATGTGAAATATGTACTTTTATAAAGTATGGGATGAGATTTTATAGAGCATGCACGAAGCCCTGATTCCATACTTAGTCAGTTTTTGGATCGTGGCTTCTCGGGCTAGCGGGCTGAAAATTGGGCCTCTGTTATTCCATGCCCTACAAATAGCACCTAGATTTCCATGATATAGAAATTGACAATCGGACTTGCGGACTATTTGAATTTTAAGGGCCTCGTGTCCAAAAAATTTAGCATTCCCGAATTAGTTTTCTTTACGTGCATTTTACATACAGTCGTGGACAAAAACACACAAAAATAGTAGTAACGTCTGTTACATAGGTTCGTGGACAAAAGCACTGAAAAATTAGCATCCTCGAATTATTTTTCTTTAAAACAAGGGCTTCTCGACACAAGAAATTGAAATTTATGAAATTAGAGGTTCATGGACAGCATAAATTATGCATACCAAGTATGTAATTTTATAAAGTAGATATATAGAACATGCACGGAGCCCTCATTCCATACTTATCCAATTTTTGGATCGTGGGTTCTCGGGCTGGTGGGCTGTAAATTGGGCCTATGTTTTTATGTGGCCTATAAATAGTACCCAGAGTTCCATGATATACAAATTGACAATCAGACTTGCGGACTATTTGAATTTTAAGGACCTCGTGTCCAAAAAATTTAGCATTCCCGAATTATTTTTCTTTATATACGTTTTACATATGACCATGGACAAAAGCCCGAGAAAAAGTTAGCATTCCCTAATTAGTTTTCTTTAAAACAAGGGCTCATGGACACAAGAAATTGAAATTTATCAAATTATAGGTTCCTGGACAGCGTAAATTATACATACCAAATATGTAACTTTATAAAGTAGATATTTACTTTTATACATACAAACTATGTACTTTTATAAAGTATGTGGATGAGATTTTATAAAGCATGCACGAAGCCCTCATTCCATATTTAGTCAATTTTTGGATCGCAGATTCTCGGGCTGGCGGGTTGAAAATTGGGCCTCTGTTGTTTCGTGGCCTACAAAGAGCACCCAGAGTTCCGTGATATACAAATTAACAAGTGGACTTGCGGACTATTTGAATTTTAAGGGCCTCTGTGGCAAGCAGTATGAAGGACAAGTGGTAAAGATGCAAGAAATGACATACTCTCTATATGTGCGAGTAGAAAAAAAGTAGTGAACACAATTTTGTGACATTTATATAAAAAAATAATAAAATGTGTTACATATTCCTGGAAATTTAAAGAAACGTATATATGTGTGTGTGAAATATGATATCTCAAAATTTGAGTGAGTGATTTATGTCATATTTAATTTTGAAAATGACCAGGCAGGAAAAAATATGCATTAGATAAAAAATAAAAAATAAAAAAAAGTTGAAATAAAATAAACAGAATGTGTTCACATTCAGCATAATTGAAGATAAAAATCTAGGAACACATAAATATATAAGGAGACAAAAGAATAGTTTTATTTGGAATATATGAAAAAAAGAATAGTTTGTTACATAATCCTGGAAATTTAAATGTGTTTGTCATATAAACTGGGATTGGGGCTCCCATGGACCATAAGAGAAATATGTACAAGAAATAAGACTGGAAAGAAGAAGTGGGACATGGTAGAGTGTAATACCTGAAGAGTAGAAATGGGAAGATATATTTCTTTGGCATAGATTTCTATTCAGAAAAGGTGGAATAATTGGATTGATAAAGAAAGGATTACCAGTATACACTTAGAGGCATGGTACATATAAGTAATTTTGGTATTTTCTTGCTGATGTTTTTTCCTGTTGGTTTTCGTCGTCAACCCACTTGAATAACTGGATTGATAAACAAAGGATTTATAGCAGTGTTCCATATAAGTAATTTTTTTATTTGCTTGTTGATGCATTTTACTATTGAATTTCGTCCGCGACCCACTTCAAGTTCTCTTCAATATAGCTTCTCAAGGGGGCGACGTTGATGTCATTCCGGATTTTAATGATAAAAAGTTCATTTTCTAATTCGCTTAGATAAATAGAAAGATTAGACAGAGCCTGATGAATGTCTCCATTCTGTACCGAATAGTGGACTAGCCAGTTTTCCACGTGTTCTTCATGATATTCAAGAATCCTGTAAAAAAATTCCAAAGACAAGGCCTTCAAATTAGCAATTTGTTTATTGAAAGCTTTCTTGCTTAACGCCAATGATTTGATGATTAAGTTGGGGTCCTGGAAGTCGTTTGTCCTTCCGGATAAGTCTATTTTGGTCAGCTTTGTGAATAATGTTTATTTCTTTGATATTGTTTGCTCACATGATTGGATGATGAGATACAGGTTCTTCACCTTCTCTTTCCAGCATGCTTCTAATTAAGTGAGCCATTTTTTGGACGAGAGATCATGTTGTCTTCTTGTCGTGTATGGCATGTTGTTGACATGAAAAGAAAAATGGACAACCGTGTGAAAATAGAAACTTTCTTCATCTTTTAAATCTGTCTACAGAAGTTGGAGCAAGTTATGTGCCCTGTTTCCCAGGGAATCCATATTTTGTGATGTTTCCTAGGCCTTAGTAACCAGTTCCATTCTTTTGTTGATATTTTTATCCACATGTCTTCTACAGGATGCAAGGAAGATGGAGGAGCCTTTTAGACTTACTACAGGGGTGCAGGGAGTCGCAGGCATGGTTGTTTCCAAAGGACTGCCAAGCAATGGCATAGAAAACAAAGCTTCCTCTAATTCCTTAATATGGTCCTTTAGTCTGGCATTCTCGGCCTCAATGTCTCCAACGGAATCATGAAGAGCATCTCTGGTTGCCATGTGAAGTTGAGAGATTTTGGACGGCTGCATATTAGCAAGGTCGAGTTCTGAACGATGTTTTCTTTTCTTATTTTTTACATCTCTTTTTTTGATAATTAATTTTTTTTTATTCGCTTTCAAAAACAACACTCTGGAATATGAAGGATTCATCTTCGTCAAAAATTTGGGTATCAACTATGTCCATTGGGTAGCCATGGTGAATTGTGTCTCCGGGTTGATCAAGGTTGCAGAATATGCTATCCAGATCAGCATCAAGATCCATGTTTTCACTCTTAACTTCGGGCTGCTCCGCCTCCCCTACAATTTTTTTTCCCTTCTTCTACACGGGAAGCTTGTGAGAACTATCAATTTTAGGATGAACTATTAATTTATGGTCCTCAGGCCCGAAGATGTTCACTATATCTCTACAGAATTGTTGTGGAGCTGCTTCCAGTAGTTTATGGAAATGTCGGTTTACTCCAGACGTTGCTTGAAATGAACAAATGGAGGGGACAATATAACCCTCCAGAAACGTTGGTTCAATGTGTGCGAATGGAAAATCTCCTTGAGCTCTTCGCTCATTAATGACAATCTCTATGCGTGTTGTATGCTGAGATGTTAGAAGTAAAGATTAATTATTGCATACTTAGAAGTGCGAAGGTGCCAGTTACGGCAAAGAACATTTAAGGATTGGAGGTTTCGTGAAAGAACCAAGTTGACGGCGTGCCAATGAAATTCCATGGTATTTGAAATTAACACTGGGAAGGGATAACAAAAGCCTCCGCAAATATTGGTTTAGTGCACATTAATGGCAGAACTTCTCGAGCCTTGTGCCCATCACTGACAATCTAGACAGTGCCTGCACAATGACCTGTTAGCATTAAAGATTTAGAAACAAGACATATATATATATATATATATACATATATAAACATTAATTTTTATTATGGACACGTGAGAAGGTGACGGAGACGGGGAAGAGAAAACAAGGAAGGAATGGCCAAGTCTGAAAAAGCGGTCGGAAGGGCTTCAAAATAATTTTACAAGTGATAGTGAGGACATGCGAGTGTCCAACGGTGAAACTGCATGAGTCAGAATTGTTGACTGCAAAACGCGTAAAACGTAAGAGGGCATGATGGTGCAGTTCAGCGGAGGGTTTGTATATTTGCGGATTTCTGGGAAAGTGGCTAAGTATGAAAAGTGTGATTTTGTGTAAGCTTTCAGGGAGCATAGTGAAGGGAAGCATGTACAGTCTTTGGATCGTGGGTTCTCAGGCTAGTGGGCTCAAAAGTGGGCCTCTATTGCTCTGTGTCTTACAAATAGTACCCAGACTTACGCGATATAGAAATTGAGAAGCAGACCTGTGGGCTGAACATTGCACTTCTATTGTTCTATGTCCTCCAAACAGCACTCGAGAGTTCCGCGATATACAAATTGACAGGCGGACTTACATACTTACGACGGTTTTTGGATCGTGGATTCTCGGACTGGCATGCTCAAAATTGGGCCTCTATTGTTCTATGTCCTACAAATAGCAAGCAAAGTTCTACTATATACAAATTAGTTGACAGAGTGCAGGACTGGCGCCTTCAACATTGCAATTTTCTACATGTATAACATATATGTTATATATCAAACATTATCTAAAAACCACGGCCATAAAATTAGTTGAGCAGTATGTGTACAAATGAGGGAAAACTAAATATGCATATTTTTCAAGTATGTACAGATCGCCATTTTTTTCGATTGCGGGTTCTGGGGTTGGCGGGCTCAAAATTGGGCCTCTATTGTTCTGTGTCCTACAAATAGTACCCAGAGTTATACGATATAGAAATTGACGGATGGACTCCAGGACCGACGGGTTCAAGATTGCGATTGTCTACATGTAAAATATACAACATATATGTTACAGAGTTGGATGGCGCCCACAAAGGAATCTGTGGCCATAAAATTAGTAAACTATGAAAATGAATGGCGGTCGGTTGGACTCATAATGTAGAGATATAGATGGACATCAAATATATCACTGCGTTATCTGGGAACCCGCCAGTATAGACATGGATTACGCAAGTTTTGGATGCAAGATGTACAATCGGAACACGGGGAATAAGAGTTCAATAATGCCTAGCGGGGAACTGTAAATTATAACCTTGTACAATATCTATTGTAAACAGATATTCAAAAAAGAATAGAAAAGATACAATGGCAAATACAAACATTACACAGAGATTTTTCCCCTGGAAACCCAAACCGGGAAAACCAGCATATTATATATTCATTCATTGTGTTACAATGTTTACAATACAAAATACATATAGGATCCAGCGGCATCCAAAACCCTAACCCAATGACCTGGATCAGTCCAAAACCCTAATTCCTTAACCAGAAATAGAAAACCATCGGCAAAGAAACCATGTGCCGAAAAACCACCTAAATATAATGTGGTCCCGAAAAATATGGACCCAAAAAAATATGGCTCAACATTGCACTTATATTGGTCTGTGTCCTCCAAACAGCACTCAGAGTTCCGTGATATACAAATTGACAGATGGAATCCACTACTGTCGAGCTCAAAATTGAATATGTATTACACATTACATGTAATATGTACAATATGAAACGGGCAAGCAGACGGTCGAGGTGGCGATATAAAAGAAAGTGCAAATATGAACACATGTATCTGCTAGTTCCGGGCCTAGAAATTTTCCGAGGAACGAGTGATCCATACTAAATATGTACTTTTATAAGGTATGGATATCAGACGGATCCCTCATTCCATACTTAGACACTTTTTGGATCACGGGTTCTTGGGTTGGCGGGTTGAAAATTGGACCTCTATTGTTCTATGTCCTACAAATAGCACCCAGACTTCCGCGATATACAAATTTATCGGTGGACTTCGGCCTGGCTCGCTCAACATTGCACTTCTATTTTCCCGTGTGCTCCACGCAGCACTGGGAGTTTTGTGATATACAAATTGACAAACGGAGTCCAGGAATGGCGGGTTCAAGATTGTGATTGTCTACATGTAGAACATATAACATATATGTTATATAGCTAACATTATCTAAAAACATTATTTTCAAGTACTAAATTATTAATAATGAATATTGATATTGTACAATTTAATTAAAGAAAATTACCAAATGAGTCGCAAGGTTCCAGTTCGGGTCCAATTGTAGATCCCTGAAGTGTCGGGCGCAAGATTAGATGGACATGAAATCTGCTAGTCCATCGTCTGGGAAACCGCGAGCATAGACATGGATTACCAAGTTTTGGATGTAAGATGTACACTTAGAACACGGGGAATGAAAGTTTGATAACACGTAGTAGGGAACCCGCGGACATAAAATTGGCTAAGGAAACCAAAGGGCTCGATCTGTCTCGTACTGCATATTTCATAATTCATGTGCAACACCAACTGTGTGGTGACCAGATCAGTCTATGTAGAAACCAAGCAAAACTAAATATGGACCTTTATAAAGTATGGACATGAGATTTTATAGAGCATGTACGGATATGGCATTCCATACTTGGCCACTTTCTGGATCGTAACTTCTCGGGCTGGCGCATTCAAAAAATAGGCCTCTATTGTTCTGTGTCCTACAAATAGCACATAGAGTTCCGCGATATACAAATTGACAAGCGAACTTGCGGGGTGGATGAGATTTTATAGAGCATGTACACTTTTGGATCATGGATTGTCGGGATGGTGGGGTCATAAACGGGACAAATAGCATCCACAACTCCGTGATATACAAATTGACAAGCCGACTTGCGGGTTGGACGAGTCAACATTGTACTTCTAGTGATTTTCACGATATACAAATCAACACACATACTCCAAGGCTGGTGGGCTCCCAAAAATGAGAAATACATACCAAATATGCATAGATCCCTTATTCCATACTTAGCCACTTTTTGGATCACGGACTTGCGGGCTGGCGGGTTGTAAATTGGGCCTCTAATGTTTTGTGTCCTGCAAATAACACCCATAGTTATGCAATATGCAAATTGACAAGTGTACTTGCGGGTTGGTTGGCTCAACATTGCACTTTTGTTGGATGGCAGACCTACGGGCTGGCAGGTTCTAGGCGGGGAAAAAAAAAACACTTGCAAACCAATTCAACAAATACAGAGAGTAAATGAAAAATTGTTTAGTATGGAAGACAAGTAGAAAAAAACGCACCTTTGCATGGATTCCTCCACATCTCTGGTTAGGAGTTATTTGTGGCGTCTAGTTTTCCTGTTTCTTTCTATGAACAAAAGTACAAAACAAAAGGGATATGAACATAAGTTAACATGTAAAGAAAAAGGCAAGCATTATGCATAGATACTAAAAAAAATAGAATAAGATGAATAGAATAACAAATAGTTTTTAGAAGGATGTACCTTTTTATTTTTTTTTGCATAATGTATATCTTATAATTCAAGTACAACACCAATTGTATGGTCACCAGAGCAGTATGCGTAGAAATCAGGGAAAACTAAGAAGCTGGATAAAAAAAATATAAAAAAATTCAACAAGCTATTCAAATATGCTTTGAAACATAGAAATATGAATTTGCAATATGTTTGATGTATATCTCATAATGCAAGTGCAATACCAATTGTATCATGATCAGACCAATATGTGTCTAAGATAAACATATTGTATTGAGGAATGGGCACATTCAACCAGACATGGTCAATAAGTGTGTTTTGCAGATGGCTTGTGTTGTTCAAAAGAAAGCGGAGACTGTTTTTGCACATGTAGTTTTCCAATTCTTTAGTTCTACCATTATTTTGTAGCATGTCAATATTGAAGTCTCCTACAAGTACAATGGGTCCGTTCCGATGGAAATGGCACAATGCATTGGAAATAACATCTACTATGTTGGAGAATGTCGCATGGGGAGCAGCATACAGATTCAGTATTGCAACTTATGTTTCATGGAAAAAAAAATTTGCAAGCACCACTTCAACATTCTTTTCTTCGATATGTATATGGTCCAAAATTGGTACATGTTTTTTCACCAATATCATCACCCCATGTGTAATGTAACTTTTTATGAAATTGTGATCTGGGAATTGTTGGTTTTACATGGATAATGCCATGTGTGTTTCTTGCAAGCACATAATATCAGATTGCATTGTATCATAGTCATTCAATATATCATCCATGTGTGTATTTAATATGTGTGTGTTAAGCGAGAGAATTGATACAGATGGATTTGTTTGTATGAATTGGTAATCATAGTGCAGTTGTCATTTTGCGGTGGTCCTGAGTCGTTCCTTTTCAAAATCAACTTTATGTTTCACTTTGAAGTTATATTTTGTGAGAGGACTTAGTAAATACAAGGATTCTATGCTTCTGACACGGGACAGTGCTATGTATACAAGTCCATGTATCTGAATTTCAACAGGCTGAAATGCAACATTATCAAATGTTAGTCCTTGTGATCTGTGGACTATACGTGCACATGCAAGTTTAATCAGAAACTGTTTTTGAATCTTTAGTTGACCTGTGTTTGTTGATGTCGATACTGGCTTTGATATTCGCAAAATAGGTGTCCAATCACTTCTAGTGTTTGAATTATATAGACAAGTCAACTTGTTTGCTTGTCGCTTGCCTGTATGCGGTTCATGGAACTTAATCCAAAGGAAATCAAGTTTTTATGTTTCTGTATAGCCTTTCAGTATTCCATCTACACCATTGACCAAGCCATCCTGTGACTCATAGTTACAGGGATATATTTCAACTAGCATTTCTAATTTGAGGATAAGCTGCAAAGGTAAAGCGATTGTATGTTCATGACATGGCACATTTCCATGGTTGTCTTCTTCCAGGTCAATAGAATTGATGATGATATCATCTCCAGACATGATTGATATCATGTGGTTGTTATGCATTGCAACATCCTTATTTATGTAAAACAGGTAAGGGAACGTTCGGTCTGTTGGTGCAGGTCGCAAGCACCTCGAATTGATATATGTAAAGTCATCATATGTTTGGTTGTTTGTGCGCATTCTATTCAGAATTGCAATGAATGTTTCATATGTCTGCCGCATTGTAGTATGCAACTCAAAACATTTAATATTGTCTCTCTAGAAGTCACGGGTCATTGTTTCCATGTTAACGGTAGGTTGTTCAAATATCAAAGAATCTTGGATGGGATGTTCCTGGTAAAGATCCCCACAAAATATCATGTCAATGTTTCCAAAGTATTTCGTGTGCACATGTTTTATGCTTCTTAGTCGGTTGTCAATGGAATACAAGAACTGACTCCTAATCAAATATGATTCATCTATAAAGACAAGTTGGAGTTCCTCATAAATCTTAGACAATGTATCCAACATTTCCTTGCTAAGTGGAAGAAATTGTGACTTGTTAAAAGGCATTAAAAATGCAGAGTGGACTGTTATTCCACCTGCATTATATGCATCTTTTCATGTGCATGAAACTATTAGGCCCCTTGGTTTCATAGATTCAGAGGAATTGTTTGAATCATAGATTCGTATAAGCATTTGGAACAGTGCTTTCGTTGTGAATGTCTTGCCTGTTCCTGCTCCACCTGTAAGGAACAAGTGCACAGGATTGTCCATGTTCAAGCATTTTTTAAGAGCAATGTCCTTTAGAATTGTTTGTTGTTTGTGATTCAACAGACGTCTTATTCTATGGTATTCATTATTTTTAATTAGGAAAGGATGTTTTGTGACTTGAAAACCAAGATTCATACGTTTTTCACTTCCACCTGCTAGAGGAGGAGGCAAATCCGCTTGCAAGTCATAGGACTCGGAAGGAATTCAGGTTGTTTTTCAGTTTGTGAATGTCTCATCATGATGGTCAGGGTTTTCTAGGTCATTAATTGCAACTTCTAGATCACCCCATGTTGGATTAACATTGTAGGTAAATCTAGCTTCATTGATGTGCACTATAGTCTCAGACGCAACATACACAGTCTCCCATGTAGAGAAGTTATGTTTTAATGTCTCTTCGTTTTCATCGAACGGAACGTACAGCAACAGTGTTTCTCTGCAATAGTTTTCATAGTCACAATGTTTATTGTATTTTACAAACCATATCACTGAGGTTTTTTTTCTTTTTGATATGGGTGCACCATTCTTTTTGTAATGCAACACGAATTCTGCTAAGCAGATATGCCTATTAGGAGATGGACCCTGGAGGTAATAATCAACAATAGAGTGACATAGCACGTCTTCTAAATTGTCAAGCTCTTGCTCTAGCAAAACCAATGGTTTAAGCACAAATGTGCATTTTTCAAGTGGAGATGTGTTTATGAAGACACATTTTCTTCAACTACAAGTGAGGGGTAGGGAAAGTGCAATGTGAACTGCTTGTTGAGCAGACATTTGTTGAAGATTAATCAATGTATTGCCAAGTGTGTGTATCGTTTGTATGGCATCAATATGACTTCTTTCATGTTCTTTGTGTATTCTTCTGAATGCACTTGTCATAGATTTGTCAACCTTTGTCATATACGAGATACAGTGCGATGCTACAGCATATGCATTGAGCACATACTGCGCATCTATATTTCCTTTCCACATAACTTGCATGTCCTTGGAGAAATTGTCGTTCCAAATATGGGAAAGTTTTTGTTTAAGGAAAACGGTTGGTTGCCTAAGCATACATTGTATGGCTTGGATGTACTCATCTTCTGATAGATTTAGCTCTGTCAAGAAGGCATCGAAGCTCATCAGCTCGTCAAATTCTCCTTGTTCTAGAAATGCGAACAAGGATTTAGATTTCTCAACAACAACATTGTCCTCTAAACTAAGTGGCTCTATGATTCTTGTAGCTCTCATTGGAAGCACAGGAAAGTTGTATCTGCAATGCGAGTTTTTTCATTTTCTACAACTTCTTGTATGGTAATGTCTATGGAATTTGGCAAGTTCTGGATCCAAATGATTTGTGTTGCATGTTATGTATTCATCCACAAATTGTTCGATCTCTGAATTGTTATCAGCTCCATAGATTGGTGCACCCTCTATACACAACAGTGCATTGTCATGTTCATTTCCCCTATTCTGGAATTCAATCACAAAAAAGTAGTCCGATATTTTTTCGAAAAACGTTTCATCATGGAATATCAATTGTCTCAAAGCATTTATTCTATGTCTATAGTAGTGAGTACATGTCATTGGGCTTTTCTTATGAGGTATTCAATGTCATTATTTTCCAGTGTATCAGTTTCTTTTTTACGTTTCTTATTCCTATGCAGGTCAGATACGGTAGCTACTAATGGATCCCAACAATGATCTACACTTGTAAATCTAATGAAAAATGTTGGAGGGCCCAATTGTCGGATCATTGCAAAAAAAAAAATTTGTTTTGTTGCAAATAGTCAGGAGAGGTGCGAATGTTTTTGAAATCTATGTATCCAATATCAAATTTCAAAATTTTTTCTAGGTTTACTTTGTACTTCACATCCTTGGACAACAACTTTCTTCCTTGTAACTGGCCTTTTCTTATTCGGACCCACATGTAGGAGAGAACTTGCTCTATTATTATGCGCATTGTTTTGAAAAACAATTTTTTTATGTGACAGGAGAAGTAACCGCTTGAATGTAGCAGCTCCCATCAGACTATTTTATGATAACTAAATCGTTATGTAATATCAATGGCACGTGGATCTCCATAAAAGAGTGTTGGAAAGTTCATTTCCTCAATGAATTTGTCCTTGAATATTCCAAGTGGACGTTGTCCCTCAGCAAGTGCAATTTTGACAATCTTGTCTTGCAAGTCACGAATGCATTGTGAATCAGTGAATCCATGCACCAATGTCTCAACAGGTGTTTCATTCTCCGATTCATCACTTGTATCAAATTCACTAGGATTTTCGAGAGTGTCTGTAGAGTTGCCATCCTCTTTTGCAAGAACATTGTTCCAGTTGTCATTTATAAAAATGTTATGTGCTTTGTACAGGGCCCTAGAACATAATTCTTGTAATGCTTTCATAACACCATGCACACGCACTTTGCCTATCTTATAGGAATTTTTATATCACAAGAGTCTTTTCAAAAACACAACAATTGTCATTGTGTTGCTAATGAATTCTGGCAAGGATTTTTGCACAACATCCAACTGAACAGGCACATTAATAATTGATCATGTTAAGCCCATATGGGGTCATTTATAGCCCCAAGGCCTGATTTGAGCAAATGCAATCCATAGAGACACAAGACTCTCCTCAAGTTTCGTAAGTGCACTTACATCTGGCAGTGGTGTATTACATCTTATTTGGTCAGGGGTTGCAAACTGTGACAGTTTTCCGTTTTCAAGCGATTGTTTGCATGGAAGACAAATTTTGCCACTGGAAAATGGTTTATCATGCACTATCAAGCGAAGGTATTCTGCTTGCAAACCAGGTGTGAAAGACTTATTGTTTTTTGAGAAATTCAATTGTTCACAAATTCCACATGCAATGGAAGGAGTGTCTTTAAGCAATGGAAGGAGTGTCTTTAATTTGTTTTGTGTAGGTCTGTCTTGCATTTTTCTTTC
Organism: Picea engelmannii; assembly: GCA_009831015.1. Classification (NCBI taxonomy): domain Eukaryota; kingdom Viridiplantae; phylum Streptophyta; class Pinopsida; order Pinales; family Pinaceae; genus Picea; species Picea engelmannii. Next base: position 130,626 of record ML780716.1, on the reverse strand, counting down.
GCAGGGAAGTATGGGTAGAAATTGTTTCCTGGTTTTCATGGGATATGCAACTGTACCACTTTTTATTCTGTCCTGCACGAACAAATTTTTTTAGATTGTGATATGTGAGTTTCTCTCTAAAAGGAACCGTAGTAATGTATTTTTTTCTCTCACGCATGACCTTTTTCAAGTTGTGGTAACTTACTTTATGTTTCTTGCCCAAGGGCACGATGGGCTGATGGCAATCGGGATGAATTTCACTCTAACTCGGGTTCTGATAACCTAGTCCACGTTTTTTGTTTAAGGCATGCATGGCCTCATCACAAGTGGGACGAATTTGACTCATAACTTTTTTCAAGTTGTGATAACTTACTCTCCATTTTTTGTTTAAGCCCTGTATGGCCTCAGCACAACTGTGATGAATTTCACGCATTGTTCTTTTGTTCAAGCCCTATATAGCCATATCACAACCGGGAGGATTTTCATGGATATGCATGCCATGCGTATGCAGATTCGATGCGGTTTGGGTGGCATGGACATTCAACCCTGAACCACCGATATGTCCAAGCAAAGGTTCATAATGGATATGTGTTGTATATGTTTTCAATGAGAGGATGTCAATTGTTCGATCGTAATTTGAATCAGTAGAACAGGAATGGACAATGCTATTTGGCAAGGCCGACCCGACCTAGATATTCACTCTGAATATCATAGATAGCCATTGCAAACAGAATCTGCAACCCTCCACATTCCCTTTTTCATATGGAAGCGCCATGTTTACAAGGTATTCCTTCCAACTTCCAACTGACGGCATATTTTCTAGGAGATATGGCCAAAGGTGTTGATGAAAGCACCTAAAAGCATGTTGGTTGCCGCCTATAATTGCATTGCAAAAGGATTGTACAGTGTAAATCCGCAACGACTGCACATCGAAATCCACTGGTACCAAACAACAAATTGCTTTAAACAGACTATCTCCGCAGCTAGACACAACATTTCTTGCCAGTTGTAAACCATGGCAATCTATGCAATGCATAATCTGTTTCCACTACAATTCAAGGTCTTTGCAAATGAGGGACAAGTAAATATGATGTCCTTCAACATTGCATATGGAAGTTTTTCTGTACAGTAGTGGTTCATCATGACCATTGACAGCATTGGCATTATGGAACAAGATGCAATATGGATTGACAGATGCAGTTTTGTTGAATAGTAGATATCTTTTTTTTCTTGTCAATGACCATATTCCAACTGATATATTGAGCCACTTAGACAGCCACCGTATACAAAATGTATCTCCCCAAAGCCCCCTCTCATGTGCAGGCAGAACTAGAGATGCAGACAATCGCATCTTTGAAAAATACGTAGTGATATCATGTATTCCATGCAACTGCCGAAGAAAATCAGATTATAGTTCATATTCATAGGACTCTAATGCCTCGGTGTCGCTAGTTTTTAAACAGCCCAAGAAATAATCTAGCAATCCATTGCGTAGCTCGTTCAACGAATACTGGAAATGCAGTAGAACCTGAAATGTATCGAAAAGGCAATCGCCTACAGTATACGAGAATGCATCCAATCTAAAAAGGCCATTTTTATGCAAAACCACGTCAATGTTGTCATGTACAATGGACTGTGTATCTATTTCATACAACTCAACATGTATTACTTCTTTCATCTTTTGAATTGTGATTTTGAAGCTATTTGTTAGAAACTTTTAGTTTGCAAGAAAACGGAGAAAAGGGGGAAAAAAATTAAAAGTAGCAAAAAAAAAGGAAAGCAAAATAGGATAACTACAAGCGCGGAATTGGGTACCAATCCCCGTATGTATCTTTCAAACTTCGTCTTCTCAACTTCAATACCCCCTAGTCCCCATAGCAGATGACAAGAAAACAAACCCACACTGGAAAGTGAACCAAACAAAAGAAACAACACAAATAAATAACACTGTGAATTTACTCAGCAGAAAGACAATAGGTGGATGCAGTTTTCCGACCCACGGAGCATTCTTTGCATCTACACCCCGGTGGATGGTAAACCTCTCTGATTGGAATTTTGGAAATAGCTATGGACACGATAGTTGGCATATGAAGACGCATGGTTTCCAGGAACAGAAATTAAGAGCACAGACAAAGATGGTCTGCAACAGAATTTGGAGGCAGGGACTCCCACCATTGAAAAATAGCAACAACATGGAAACTTACCCGTCAATGAGGGATGGAAAGAGTTGAGCCCTAAGAAAACTAGAAACCGCAACAACAGGTCCAACAACTTGCAAAGTTGAAGAACAACAAACTAGTGAACAACCACGAAGAGGTCCAACTGCAACTGCAGGACCTCAACTTTGCAAAGTTGAATCAAATAAGAACAAGAACCATGGAACGAAGCAGCGAACAAGCATCAACACTGAAGAAGTGATGTCGACCATCAAAAAAATGGAAATGAAACTGTATTGCAATGCATCTGTACAATAAACATTTAAGACTGCCAGACGTGTTAGGTAAACACTAAAGACTGTCAGGACTGTTGAAGGGCGTAGCCCTGTGCAAACATTTAAGAAAAAATGCAGTGTGGCAGGYCTGTTCTCTCGAAGCACGCAACAATAAAGCAAAAATCACACATAGTAATATGCTAGAGAATGTATTCTACCTAGCAGAAAATGCTAAAGGAAACATTCGAACTAATGCTAGCATTAATCCACCTTCGACCAATGCATAAGAAAATATATGATTCAAAAAGACCATATACGATCAAATACTTTGGATATGGCAGCATACATAACATTGGGAATATTGAAGCCGGCAATAAGACCTCCAATCCATTATCCAATCAGATCTTGACAAACATGGTACTTTCTATTATATAAAAATCGATGTTTTCACTTCCCTGGTTCCAACAGTAGATAATATGGAAACATTTTTTGTCAATGCACAATCTAATACGAGGTCAACAATTTATCGATCGCTATAATCCCTCTATGCCTACGGCAGGGACTAATAATATCTAATAACTAAAAAGCAAACAAGGTTTATTTTAAAAAAACTAGAATATTATAAAAAATGAATCTTATCACATACACATTCATTATTAATGATTTAGGCATAAAAATATTCATCATGATGATTTCCAACATACATTAGCCTCACAATTTTGAATAAAAAATATTTTTCATTTATATTATTTTTAATTAATAAAATAATGTATATCATTTTCAATGATTTAAGCATTAAAAAATATCCATCGTGATGATTCCCAACAACATAATAGCCCCACAATTTTGGATGTTTTTTTTCATTTATATTATTTTTATCACAAACCAAACAAATCTTTCTAGTTTATATTATTTGTAATTAATAAAATAATATATATTGAAAAATATATATTATTTTTAATTAATAAAATAATATATATTCTTATAAATGATTTAGTCATAAAAATATTCATCATGACAAGTCCAAACAACATAACATAAAAATATTCATCACAAGTCCCAACAACATAATAGACTCACAATTTTGGATAAAAAAAATTCTCATTTATATTATTTTTAATTAATAAAATAATATTTCACAATAGCACTATAATTTTGGATTAAAAATTGTATTTCAAATGAGGGGTTGGGTATATATATCTTTATAGAATTTATCAGTCAAAACGTTAGGCGAAGGAGGTTTCATACACCAATTTGGTGTTTGGCTTGATCGTGACCTTAAAAATAGATTATTATTATTATTATTAAAATAATATATCACAATAGCACTATGATGATGATGATTAACATCCACTAAGACCGAATTGGTATACGGGACCTTAAGAGGGTAAGTGATTACTTGCGATATTTGTGATTGTTTATAATTTTGTTTTTGTGCTCGAAAAGCATTAAGAGAAGCTTTCCAAGATCACCATAGTTTTGTTGAGTTAACAAGTTAGGAAGGTTGGTGGTGTGACAAATATTTTGAAAATGAGATCTAATCTGGGTATAGGCTAGACAATATAAGAGAAAGTGTTTTTCATCTTCAATCTTCTTAGTGTCACAAATGTGACACACTCTTTCATCCCATGGCATTTTAGGAATTGACTAACGCCCAGTTCACTATGGATCTCGTGAGAATTTGTTCTTATCAAATGCTTATGGTGACATGTTGAAGCTATTTGAGAGCTACCCGCAGGTAATCTTCAGAGGTAATCTTTGTATAATGTAGAATGTCTCCCTACCTGAGAGGGAGTGTTGATGTATGGGCAACATCAGAAAGACATTCTACTAGATTAATAATTAATAATATGATTATTAATTATTAAACAATATTATTAATTATAATATTATTAATGTAATAATATAATTATAATCAAACAAGGGAGTCTCATACATCAATTTGGAGTCTAGTTTGGTTGTGACCTTAAAATTAGATTATTATTAATAATATAAAGTATAAATATATATAATAAAGTATAAAGGATAAATATAAAGTATATTTATATTATATGTATAATATAATATAAAATATAAATATATTTATTACCCACGGAACGCATCTCTTCATGGATGGTCATCGTGGTCACCATATGTTCTTTATATATAAAACACTCATCATTGTAATAAGATATTCATTCACATACAAAATCATCTCTTATGAAAATTCAACATGGGGGAGAGGATTGTAGGATGGGATAGGGCATATTTGCTTTAATTTTGAGATTATCGGTTATAAAATTATTTTGTATTTGCTCTATCTTTCTCCGGGATTCACGAGAGATATTACAACCCCGGACTTCACATCCATAAAGAATAATAGGTGTAATGAGTGTCTCAAAGAGGAGTTTCTTCTTATCCCAAATCCAAAGATCGGCTCAATTACAATTGTTTTCAAGCCCATAATAAGCTTCTCATCCCCTAATAATCATTTTCTCAATGCTATAATTCCAGTTGAGCTTGTGGTGAATATCAATTCCAAGATATTTGTATGAAGTCACTTCCTCCAAGTTGTTGTTGTCATATACGAAGCTATCATAAGTGATTTTACTGGCTTTAATAATCATGATCTTAGTCTTATCAGTATTAACAGTCATACTCATATTGGAGCAAAAATCCATGAGGATTTTTATTGGTTTTCAAGATCATGGGGACAACTTTCCATAAGAACAATATCATCAACATAAAGAACAAGATTGATCACTATACCAGTGAGAGTAGGGTTGACACAACCTGCTTTTTCCAAACAATATTCTAACTTGTCAATGTATATGCCAAAAAGGGTAGGGGACAAGGGACAACCTTGTTTGACTCCATTATTGCAGTGAATCTCTCAGTGTTTTTAAACTTAGAAATAACATTCTCATACATCCTTATTGCAGCAACCCTCAAATCGAGAGGCACTTTTATCTCTTCCAACCTATTCCAAAGGTTTTTCCTAGGAACCATGTCAAAATATTTGCTAAAGTCGACATAATAACAAAAAAGATTGGTTTTAGTATTGCAGAATTCCTCTGCAATGATCCTAAAGATAACAAGATGGTCCACAGTTGAAAGATATCTCCTAAACCTAGCCTGGCCATTAGCTCTTTTACCGTGACTTTCTAGCCAAAGGCTAATCTTCTTTTCCAAAATAATTCCATAAAGCTTGGCTAAAATTGAGCTAATCATAATGTTCCTATAATTAGAGGGAATGTTTCTATCCCCATTTTTTAAAATATGAACAATGAGGCTTTGCATCCAGGGTTTAGGGAAGCCCTGCTTGACTACTAAATTGAAGATCTTTTATATGTGAGGGATAAGGATAGGCCCTCCGATTTTAAAATTTTCAGCTTGGTAACCTTCAATGTCCTTAGCTTTCCCATTTGTCAGCCGCTTAACCCCAAACTCTATGTCATCTAAAGAAAAAACTCCATCCTCTATAGGGACAATAGGAATGGTGTACATGGAAATAGGGAACTCGTAAAAACTTTTAAGGTAGGAATTACAGTCCCTTAAGGGAATCATATTATTTTCTTTAGTATTGTGGTTTAGAATTTGGCTCCAGAACTTCTTAGGATCCAGCTTAGATAGTTGTGAAATATGTTTTTGCCTCTTATTGATATAGTACCTTTTTTTTTCTTTTAATTACGGATATGTACATATTGATCTTATCGAGTTTTAAGGACTCATTAGAAGCATCCCTAATGGCTTTCCTAGGAATTTTACATTCTTTATCATACCAAGGGTTGGTCGTTCTATTATTCTTTTACATGAAACCTTGAAATAAAACTTGTTAATAGAAGTGGAAAGGGCAGTTGTAAAATTATGATAGAGTTCTTCAATGTTGTCCTTATAAGTTATGAGATGTAATTTACTATTTAAATCCTTTAAGAAAAGGTCAACTTTACTTTTGTCAAAGCACAATTGTCTTTGATTATCAAAATTCTCTTCAATGAGGTTCATGTTCATGGAAAAATTTAGAGTTAGGATTAAAGGTTTATGATGTTGGGTTCATGGTCATTTAAAAGGTTAAAAGTTGTTATTTGGTTGTTATTAAAAATAAAAAATAAACCCCTGGATGGGGTGCCACTTGGTCAGCGTCAGAGGAAAGATGGAATGGAGCAGCCAGGAGAGTTATTAACCCCGATCACCAGCCCATTGTTCATAACTATTGAATGGCTCGCACCCCACAAATAGTAATGGTAATGCGCCTAGACAACCTTGCAGGGTTAATGGCCCCTCACGCAAGACAAACCAAGCGTATCATGCCTAGGGAGGTTGTCACCTCGGCTCTAATGGCTATCTCATCTGTCAATTCGTGAAGCAATAAGCGGGCATTCACCCTGGTGAACTCATCATTTCCCCCTATGCATTTGCTCCTGTGTTTTCTCACCTTTTCCCTATGCAACTGTGTTTGTTCCATTTCTCTCTCTAGAAATTTTTCTCCTTACCCTTTCATTACCCCGCTTCTATCCCTCGGCCCTCACAAGAGATCTCTCTACATTTTCCTTGGCTATTTCACCTGTGCCTTAGCTCTTTCGAGCGCTCTTGAGCGTTTTCCAACCACTTCTCTGCCCTTTTCCCTCAGCCTCTACATTTTTGCCACCATGCCACGAGAAAGGGGGAAGTCTAGGAGAGTTTTGTTGTACTACAATTCCCTCTCCAGGCGTGGCAGACTTTCCCCCTCCCAATTGGCTCTCATTGTTGCTTGTATCTCTAGCCCCATGCATAATAGTCAGGGGTCGACGGCACCACCTTCATCCCCCCCTCACTCCATCCATGGAAATTGCATGATTAAAGAGGAAGCGCCACCACCGAGCGAGCATATTCCTTTTCCCACTAGTCTTTTGGCCCCCCAAAAAATCAATCCACAGGACCTGGTGTATGGCGATGGTAGTTGCATGGTGCAGGAGGAAATCCCCCCAAGCTAGCAAGTGGAGGAGAACACGGTGGTCGCTAGCGAGGAAAAGGAAGAGGAGTGGCCTCGACTCTGTGCAAATCATCTCACGGAGGAGCACCTCCAACTTATCTTTGAATTTAGGCAAAAACAAGATGATCAGCTGCACTCACAATGCATCCTCGGTCAAAGACTGGACATTCTATTCGATGCACTAGTGGACGCTCCTGCATGGACTCGATGCTTAACGTGTGGCCAAAAGTACACCCATGTCTACAACATCCATGGCCACCCAAGCTCGCCTATGGAGTAAAGCCTCCAGGTTTTTGTTCTTTGTTAGCTCTCGTTGCAGGCTTATGTTTTTTTATTGCTCCACTAGCAGACTAGATGGTCATAGTGACCATTTCCATACTGTTCATATAGTTGTGTTCATGTAGCTAGTCCATACAATTGAGTTCAGACAATTTTAGCTCATACGATGATGCATCAAACTTTGAGTCTCTAATGGAAGCCACCTGTTCTGGTTTCCCTTATGTGGCAGAACAGGTGGCTAACACTTGGCAATGTATAGATAACAGTTGATATTAATACAAGGACCTTCTTTTTATTTAAAAAAAAAAAATCAATACAATTAAAATGATGAAATAAAATATTAGATAAAAAAACTTTTTAATTTATATTGTTTTTCATCAATAAGATAATACTTAAATCTTTTTAGAATCTTATTTCTATGATAAAAAATAAAAATTTCTAATTATTAAAATAATAATATTCATTTTCTTCATGTTAAAGGTTTTTTAATCCTTAAATAAATAGATCCACAAAAAAAACCCTAAAAATTTTACATTTTCATATATAAACTTATAAACTCAATTATTCTATAATGATAACAATTATCAATGACTATTATCAATGAAAATCATTATAGTTATTTTAGGAAAGCCATGCCACCTTAAATAACCTATGGTGATTTTTAAGAGGACAAATTTTTAGTATACTTTTGAATCTTGTGCTACTAACTTATTTCCTTCTTACATGTGAAGAAGATTCACATTTAACATATTACCTAAAAATCATAAAAAATTTAAATCGATTTAAATAATATATGATTATTATTATTTTTATCCCATTAATATAACATTATGTTTATGTAGTGCCATAGGAGGAGAAGGAAATCTGGGTTTTGGGATGGAGGATGGTGCTGGAGAGTTTTTTTTGGCGGGAGATTTTTTTTGAATCCTAAACACTGGTTTTGTTCCAGATTTTCTCGGTGTTGACTAAAGGATGGCGAAATTTATTATGGTTGGAACAGTTTCCATGGTTTCCTTTGTTTCTTGAGGAATCTCTTTATACTCCTCTTGTTTTTTTCTTTTGGTGGATAAGGTTGGTGGGGTCAACTAAGGCTGGAGAAGAGTTTGTTCTTTGGTCTCTAGTAGGCGGTTTTCTTTTTCTTCCAGGATTTCTGGGATTCTTAGACTTTAGCGGTGATATTTTCCATGTATTTTTATTACTGACTTGGTTTTTTATGCCACTGACGGGATCTGGATACTCTGTCTTTTCCCTGAGATTATCGGGCCTGTATTTTATGGATTAGTTAATGATTCTCTTTTGAATACAGAGAAGGGTGATTTGACTGGAAGCAAAGGTGGATCCATTTGGTTTGTCTTGAGTGCCCTCCATCATGGAGCGTGAGGTCAGCGCATTTCTTAGCGCGGCTAACAAGGAGCAGTGAGCAAGGAATGGTTTTTTTGAATCGATTGATTCTTTATGTGTCTTAAATAAGAACATTGGTTTATCATTAAAAGTTCTTAATGATACCTGCGGTCTGGGAAGCACACCTCAGAAGGCTATCAAATCTCCTCTTTAACTCTTTGGCAGAAGAACTGTACATACCTCGGTCGAGCACTAAACACGCCAGAAGTCTCCCTCCTTCCTCGAAGATTAACCAAAGATGTATCAGAGGAGAGACTGCTAATGTGAAGAGTAGAGAACAGTGCATTAAAAACCTTGAGACCCTCTCAACCATACCTTCGGATAATTTTGTTAAGGTGAAGCATATCGCTAAAGTCTAGAAACCTAAGAGACATAGGTGAAGGCTAGTCATGGGAGCCGATGTAGGTTTGGAAGAATCCTGCAACTTGGCGCTCTACGTTGTAGTTTCTAGGAAGGCATGTCGCTCTCGTATTCAGGCACAACTTGAAGAGTGGGTTCAGAAGAATTGGCTTCCTTTTCTGGGCTACTCTCCAATCTTCCTTTCCTTATGTCCGGGATGGTTCGTCTTTGTATTTCGAAACCCGGAAGATACTAAACGTATTTTGGAGGTTTTTTGGCAAATTGGTGGTGGAAGTCTAATGATTAAAAGATGGAGATTTGGTTTTAACCCGAATACTGAGTATTTTAGCTTTCGGCACCTATGGGTGCTTCTTCCAAAATTGCCTCTACAATTGTGGAATCACAGTGCGCTGAAAGCGATAGGAGATTGTTTGGGTCGCTTCATTGAGGTAGATGAAGTTGTGTTGCATACAAGTGATAAAAGGATGGCGAAAGTTTTTGTTAAGGTGGATACCCATGTGGGTTTATCAAAAGTTTTAGAAATAGAATGGAGAGACTTCTTGTTCACACAGAGGCTGGACTATTTAGGTTTTCCATTCAAATGCTCCAATTGCAGACGGACAGGGCACTTGAGAGATAATTGTACTTTTAATCAAGGTTTAAGCGAGGATAATGGTACATCTGATGAAGACTTTGGTGATACAGTTTCTACAATAGTGGATGGTGGTGGTGAAGCGGAGACTCTGACACTCAGCTTGGAGGACAATACTGAGGAAAAGGACACATCCTTTGTCGGTAAGTTAAAATTCTTCTGTCCAAGTATCTTTAATTCTTTATCATTGTGGGAGAGAGAACTATTAAGTAAGAATACAGGCCCTGTAACATCTTTCGAGGAATAATTTGTTAGAAGTAAGTCGTTTGGGTTAGATGTTCCTGTGTTGGGTGAATTGGGTGAAAAACCCCAAATGGAGTGCTCTCATGAAGATTCGACTCCTACTAATTTACTTTTTCCTCTGTTACAAAGTGATGTTTTGAATATTTCTCCAAAAGTCAGGGAGCCTGCTAGTCTACCTGGCCTTTCAGTTCACAGAAATGATTTAAATTTGCTACCGAGTTATAGTGAATCGCCAACCAGTGATTCGATTTTGGATAGGACTCTGTCTGAATTGATCTCCCCTTTAGCAAATTCCACGGCTTCCATCCCTTTAGTGACTTATAGGGTTAATATTACTTTGGACTATTCGGCAGAGACAGGTTTATTGGAGTCTAAAAAACCAACTACTACTCTCTCTTGTTTTGACCCTGCGTGGTCTCGTCGATTGGGTTATGAGATTTCTCCTCTTAAAACGAGAAGTGGTTGGCATTTGGCAAGGGATGGTATCAACACTTTAGAAACCCATGCTTATTCTTCTCAACAAAGGGCACTTAGAGGCATAAAGGCCCAAGCCAGGGTTAATCCATGATTTTTCTCTCCTCAAATATAAGAGGGGTTGGAGGGCCCCTTAAATTGGCATCCTTTCGTAGATTACTGAGTAAAACTTCTCCAAATATCATTTTTCTTCAAGAGACATTGGTGTCAGCCGAAAAATCCATATCCTTCATGATTAAACTAAGACCTGATTGGTGTTTCTGTGCGGTCAGTGCTGTTGGAACTTCTAGAGGACTTTTGGTGTCATGGGATCCTTCCTTTTTCGACTTGGTGCCTTACTTATGTATTGGTGGCATCTTATTGTCAGGTTTTTCAAGAGTGGACAAGAGGAAGATTTTTTTTCTTAATCTGTATGGACCTTGTCAATATCGTAAAGTATTTTGGGAAGCATTAGAGTATGTTGGTCTTCTAAGCCTCAATGATTTAATTATAGCAGGTGATCTAAACTTAATTACTTCCTCACATGAATTATGGGTTTTGTCAGCTCAAATGGATTCTTTAGTTGGATTCTTCAAACCCCTGTTTCAGAAGAATGGTCTCGTGGATGTAGCTCCGCCGAAAAAAGTGGCGACTTGGCGAAATGGAAGATTAGGTGATGCGTGTATTTCTAAGAGACTTGATCGTTTCTTAATTGTTGAATCTCTTATCTCAACAGTTCAAAAGTTTTGAACTTGGGTTGAGTATCCCTTTTTGTCTAATCATGCTCATGTGTTGATGGAATTTGGATCTTGTTTTGCAATAGTAGCTTCTCCTTTCAAATTAAATCCGGAGTGGTTAAAGGATTCATTCGAAAAATATTGTCAGACAGGTTTGGAATGACCCCGGGCATTTAATTACAGTTGGATCTCAAAAGAGACTGGACAAAAAGCTATCGATGCTGAAAGAAAGAGTTAAGGAATGGGCCAAAGAAAAAAGAAAAAAGGATCAGGAAGACCTGTCAAAAATTGAGGAAGATATTGATTATGTTTACACCAATATAAGTTTGGGTATCACTACTATGGAGGATTCTTTAAATTTGTCTAAGCTTGAAGTTGAAAGAAACTGATTCCTTTTGGCAGAAGAGGAGAGTTGGCATCAAAAAAACCGAGCAATATGGATCAAGAGTGGAGATAGAAATACAAAGTTTTTCCATCTATATGCTAGCCATAGGATAAATAAGAAGTTTATCTAGGAAATCAACGATGAGAAAGGAAATGTTCACTCTGGTCAACAAGCTATAAAAGAGGAAGCAGTCAGACATTTTAGTTCTTTTTACAATGATATTGATCATTCTTTCATGGAGGAACGACTGGAATTGGTTAGATTATATCCTACTTTTGTAACTGAGCTGGAGGTTCAGGATTTAGAAAAAGGAGTAACAAAGGATGAAGTATTTGAAGTTATTAAAGGTTTTTCCAGAGACAAAAGTCCTGGACCGGACGGTTGGACTGTTGAATTCTACCATTGCTTTTTTGAGCTTGTTGGTCAGGACTTGGTGGATATGTTCGAAGAAACGAGGTTGAAAGGGGAGATCATACCTTCGATCAACTCCACTTTTGTAGCATTGATTCCAAAAGTCAGTAAACCTACAGTATTCAATTATTCCAGGCCAATCTCTCTGTGTAACCTATGTTACAAAATCATTTCAAAAATCATTGCTAAAAGACTTCAACCTATTATATCCAGAGTACTTTCAGAAGAACAGCTTCAGTTTCTCAAGGGTCGGAAAACTTTGGATGCTATAGGAACCGCTCAGGAATGTCTTCACAGCATTAGAGCAAGGAAGATGAAAGCATTAATCCTTAAAATTGATTTGAGGAAGGCTTACGACTGTACTAGCTGGGATTTTTTAAGGCTGGTACTTCATCAAAGTGGTTTTGGGTTGAAGACTATGAATTGGATCATGGCCTGTGTTGTTTCCACTACTTATGCTACATTAATAAATGCAGAGGCAACTAATTTCTTTAAAAGTAGCAAGGGTTTGAGAGAGGGATGTCTGCTATCTCCTTTACTATTTATCTTAGTAATGGAGGGGCTTAGTCTGGCTTTAAAGAAAGCTAAATCAGAGGGTCATATAACAGGGATTAAAGTATTCAGTATGATTAGGATCCTCCATTTACTTTTTATGGATGACATTCTTATTATGACAAAAGATTCTTTAGCCGAGTGGGAGAAAATTCAAAGTATACTTCAAGTTTTTTGTCGAGCATCAGGTTTGATCATAAATAACCAAAAATCCAATGTTCTGCATACGGGTGTCGACCCTGTTTCTCTTCAAAGATTTGTAGATGTTCTCGGTTTTTCTGTTAAAGATATTAACTGTGGTTTCAAATATTTGGGTTATCTGATGAAACCATAAAGCTATAAAACCATGGATTGGCAGTGGTTAGTTGGCAGGTTTGAGACGAGGATCAACCATTGGTGTAATAAGTGGCTCAGTTTGGGAGGTCAACTAATTCTTATAAAAGTTGTGCTTGAGATTTTACCGGTCTATTGGATGACACTTGCCCATATTTTTGTAACGGTGCTAACTAAGTTATGTAGAATTAGTTATGATTATCTGTGGGCTGGAAATAAATCTAAGAAGTGTTATCGTCTTTGTAATTGGAAAATTTTAGCAAAGCCTAAGCAGCTTGGAGGATGGGGCTTACGTAATATCTTTATCTTTTATAGAGCTCTGGCTACTAATACTTTATGGCGTGCTTTAATGAAGCCCGGGATCTGGCAAAGGGTTATCAAAGAGGAATATCTACCTCATGTCCCAGTAAGTACTTGGTTGAGTTCGACTGTGAGCTTTATTCCCTTTGGATCACAATCATGGAAAAATATTCTAAACACATTGCCAATTATCCTTGGTAGAATAGCTTGAAATCCTGGTTCCGGAAAAGCAATTATTATTGGTAGAGATTGTATTAGTGGTTTGAATGAAGCTTCATTGCTATCGGAGGATATGATTCGGGAAATAAACAGAAAGCATATCTTCTTTCTTTTTCAAGCAAGTCGACCATCATCCTTAAGCTTGCTTGGGCAGAATTGGGTCATGAGCAACGATCTGGAACTGGAAGGGGACCTGGGCTATGAGTGGGAAAATTACAAGAATCTACTACTGCATGCTAGCATTTTCCTAAAGGAACATCTTGATGAACTTACGCAGATAGGAGTTGATAACACTGGTCTTATTTCAGTTAAAAACATCCACAATACTCTATCAAACAAATTTTGGTCGGGGAAGGCAGAAGGTTGGAGAATTCAATTATGGAAATGGAGTTGCCCATTAAAAATAAAACTCTTCTTATGGATAATGTTGGAGAATAAGATTCTTACTTGGGAAAACCTTTGAAGGAGGGGTTGGTATGGTCCTGGCATGTGTTGTCTGTGTGGAACAAATGAAGAGTCGAGCCAACATGTATTTGTTAGTTTCCCTTTCACTGTGTCTATCTGGGAAGAAGTTAAATGGAGTTTAAAATTAGCAAGTGGATGGAATGGAGTTTTTGTTAAAGAGTGCTTACATAACTAGGCTATTCAGAATAAATCGATCAGAGAGGTAGCCGCACTCATTTGCTGGTTTATATGGAAGGACAGGAACAAAAAAAAATTTGAAGAAAGATTACCCTCGACAAAAAGAATTATTTTTCTTGCAACGGGATCTATAGTCTCGAAACAAATCATTTCAGTAGCCTCTTCAAAAAGATCTCAATCGATTACTTTCCCTGAAGACAAGGTACTAGCATAGTTCGATGGAGCCTCACAATTCAATGGAAATCAGTGTGGCACAATAGGAGTTATCAAATTAAATAGTCTAGTGGAATATCGTTGGACTTTAAACTGTATTTCAGGTACTAATTCAAAGGCGTAGCTTATGGGAGCATGGGCAGCCATCACTTTAGCAAAAAGCCTCGGTATTCAAGATCTGCATTTGATGGGGAACTCTATGATTGTTATAAATTGGCTTAATGGGAAAGGTATTTTACAGGTGGCCAATCTGGAGAGCTGGAAAAATAGAATAATTGACTTATTGCCTTTTTTCAAGTCAATTTATTTTACTCATATATATATCGATAAAATAATACTGTGGTTGATGGTATGTCAAAAATAGCTTTAAACTCACTAGTGGGTCATATCACATACAACAAATGGTCTGGTGGACAAGTGGGTCCTATTTTTATCCTGAAGTTGTAATCTTGTATATTTTTGTTTTGATCTTGGCTTTCTAGTAATAGTCTGGTGACTTTGCAGTGACTTGTATTTGGTGCATGAATTTTTTTTCTATGGATTATAGCTGAGATTTTATAGTCTCTTTTGTAATTTTTAGTTCAAGACCCAAGTGGGATAGATGTCTAGTTTTTTTTTGTTGTCGAGTAGCACTGATCTAGTGATGAGACAGTGAATGTTATAAAAGTCTAATTATGTCTGGTATCACAATTCTAGTGATGAGACAAGCGTTGTAAAAGGTTTATATTATCATAAATATAATGTGCAATTTTCGGGAAAAAAAAAAGCACACACTTAATTCCTATTATAACTTATCATTAAAAATAAATATCAAACAAGCCGTCAATATTTATAGTATTCCCTTAACTGATTAAAAGCATGTCCCAATCAAGGTGTCCGTGTAAAATGGCTCTCCCTCCGGACTTTGTTGCGACCCACGATGGAAACTTGTATATATTTATGACAACTGACGAACGCGACTGTGAACAGCGTGCATCTTGTCGGAATGATGATCCGCATACTTTTAATCTTCCGTGGTTCAATCCACTTGGAATGTAATTCAATCTCTTTGTAATTATATATTTATGAAGACCTTGGGGCTGGTATATTGATCTAAAGATTCGCAGAAGATGAGAACGAAGATTCGTAGAAGAAAAGAAGACGTTGAAAATGACATGAAGGATGTTGTGAGATGGATGCATGGGGATGCTCACAAAGAAATGTTGTAGAGAAGGCCCTCGGAAACCAAAATCAAAATTGTTGCAGGGAGAGCGAGTATCAACACAATCCGATACAAGGTAATGTCACATGTGACATCCAAACCCTAAGTTAAATTGGTCCTTTCGAAAATTACTTTTTTTTTTTTCAATATAAAATTTCTTGTTATATTATATATATAACAATGTATATAGGCAAAAAAAAAAAACCATCCATCTCTACATCAGTCCATGAATAATAAGAATAAGAGAGTAAAATCAGTGGTACCAACACACAGGTTGTACGAATAATAAGAATAAGAGAGTAAAATCAGTAGTACCAACACACAGGTTGTACGAAAGATGGTGAAATATATCATTAAGGTCCTATAAATTGATCCCACATGATCAATCCCAAAAAAAGTGAACCCAAAATCATCATCTATCTCTAATGAATTAGGAAGATTCGTCCAAATAAGGATAAAACTTTCACCGTAGGTGATCTAATAGGGGTTTAAGAACAGGGTGGGGCCCTCATTTCCTTCTTCCCACTGGTTAAATGTTATCTTTCCTTCTTGCATATGGAGCACCTTCTTGGATAGAATGTCTACCTCTTTGTTAAAGTCTCTATAAATGTGAGAGTAACTGATAGATCTGAACGTTTTGCTGAGATATCTAATTCTATCCTTCTAGCAATCTAAAGAGATTACATGCAACTTCCCTTTGTAGTTCAATCAGTCAATAATTATTCTAGAGTTTCCAAAAACTTGAATATCAAAGATGTGCAACCGAGATACAATTATTAGAGTTGCCCAAACTCCCAGTAGTTATGCCCTAGTATTTGTGCCTGGACCACAGTTGAAAGTCCACTTAAAGACCGTTTGTTCATTGATCCTAATCACCCCAACAACTCCACTCTGTTGACCATTTGATTGTGTTGCTCCATCGAACCAGCCTGCTATAAAAATCTATTGGGATAATGACTTAGTGGATCTAGTAGTTGACACTTTCTGAGTATCTATATGTCTATCAATTCTTCCAAGTGACTTGCAAACAACTAAACAAATAGAAGGACTACCATTTTCAAATAATATTTTGTTACATTCCAACCAAACATGCCAACTAATAATGGAGGGCATAGTAGAGTACATGGGAACCTGCTTTATCCAACTTTCATAGCAATCATTCAGTGTAGATCCCTCCCATACATTCGTTAAATTTAGACCTCTTTTAATCTTGTGCCATACTTGTTGAGTGAAATAGCAATTGACCAGCAAATACTTAACTGTCTCATGCTTCTTTAAACATAAAGGGCATATACTAGGCCCTACCCATCCTTTACATTGTAAATTGTCCCATGTAAGTATATTGTTTTCCACAGATAACCAAATGAATAATTTTGTTTTGGGTGCTAAGTCCCAGGTCCACGGATTTTTCCACCAACCGCCAATAGGTTGTTGCCATATTTTTTAAGCTAAGGCACAATAAACATTTTTTATAGAAAGAGTACCTGAATTTGTAAGTTTTAAACCTGCGAAGTAAAGCAATGCATATATATTCTTAAGCAATACAGAAATTAATCAATGGCTCATACACAGAATACACAGAGATCTTTACCGGAAACCCTCAACCGGGAAAACCTTTCTTTTTCATTATATCGAATTTCACCATTCGCCATACAATATATACAATGTTTTTAGGTATTCCGTAGATACCAAAACCCTAATCCCTTAATCCGGGATTAATTTACAAATCAGCTAAAAATAGCAAAATCCGCTAAAAATAGCAAAAATCGCCCCAAAAAGAAAAATTTTGGGGCGTTGCCCCGAACGCTGCACGTAACCAGGGGGGGGCATACCTGCCCCCCCCTGGGACCCCCCTAGGAAGCGCCTGGCGCAACGGCAGATCCCTAGGTGAAGGGATCGTCAGACGCAGTCGTCGTATCTGACGCACCCACACACACACACATGCAAAGAATATAACACATACCCAACAAAAATTATGGATAAAAGGATGGAAGACATGATTCAGGAGGCTTTGGAAAGTGGAG
>ML780716.1:97817-109445 GCA_009831015.1 Picea engelmannii | reverse complement strand
AGCAGAGTCGAATGGTACTCCTTGCTCTTCTGTCCAACTTGTCCCAATCTTCCTTCGACATACCAGTAACTGGTGTACTAGTAGTTTGTGGACTGGTAGGAGGTGTACCAGTAGCCTGTGTGCTTGTAGATGGTGTACCAGTATGCTGTGTACCAGGATCCACAGCGATCCATTGTTCTTTGTCTACAAGAAGGTCCTCCATCTTGAGCTTCCATAGCTCAAAGTTTTTACCATTGAACTTCTCTATCTCGATTCTAGATGAGCTTGCCATTCCTTTTACTTTGCTCAAATCTCCTCTGCAAAAGCTCCCACTGAACCCAGGTTTATCACAGACCCAAGATAAACTTGATCTATCAAGACCGAGCCAAACCCTCAGCAACAAAGGCGTCCCTCTGAAGCCAAAAACGAGCTCTGATACCACGTGTAAGTTTTAAACCTGCGAAGTAAAGCAATGCATATATATTCTTAAGCAATACAGAAATTAATCAATGGCTCATACACAGAATACACAGAGATCTTTACCGGAAACCCTCAACCGGGAAAACCTTTCTTTTTCATTATCTCGAATTTCACCATTTGCCATACAATATATACAATGTTTTTAGGTATTCCGTAGATACCAAAACCCTAATCCCTTAATCCGAGATTAATTTACAAATCAGCTAAAAATAGCAAAATCCGCTAAAAATAGCAAATAACCGCCCAAAAAAAAAAAAATTGGGGCGTTGCCCCGGGCTACGCCCGGTGCCGAACGTTGCACGTAACCAGGGGGGGGCATACCTGCCCCCCCCTGGGACCCCCCTAGGAAGCGCTCGGCGCAACGGTAGAGCCCTAGGTGAAGGGATCGTCAGACGCAGTCGTTGTATCTGACGCACCCACACACACACACATGCAAAGAATATAACACATACCCAACAGAATTGTCACCCCCGATTCATTTTAGCTCATCAGGTTTGTCCTGAAACTGTACCCTAGAGCCAATCAGAGCCCTGCAAAAAAAGTCCCATTCCTTTGCTAGATCTCCACTGAGACCAAGGTCGACACTTTCTTTCCATTGAGAGTAGATAGTTCTTGGCCAAATATTTCCTCCAGCCTGATCTAGATAGCAAATGTTTCTCTAGTTTAAAGAAGTTAAGAGTTATTGAGAAAGAAGAGAGGTATTTCCTAGACCCAGTATCATATATTTTCCTATTAAAACCAAATGACCAGACCCAGGACTCCAACTCAACCAATGAGTTATAAGATGTAAAGACTTTAATAAAAATTTCCAAGTCTGAGATGCATATGTCGTTCTTTGAGTGGTCGATCTTAACCAAGTAGACATTGAGCAATAAGGGAGATGTTTGTATTTTATGACCCTATGCCAAATGTCATCCTTCATCAACACTCGCCACAGAGAGTTAGTCGCTAGCGATCTATTAAAAAGAAAAATGTTCCTTAAACCCCAACCGCCAAAAATCTTAGGTTTTGCAATGTTCTCCCATCTGAAAAGATGATAATGATGTTTATCACTACTACCCAACCAAAGGAAAGTGAAAACTAATTGTCTGATCTTATTGAGAACAGAGGTCGGGATATTAGCTAATGTCATCCAATAAGCAGGTTGGCATTCAAGGATTGCTTTAATAAGTACATAGCGACCACCTAGAGATAACCAACGATTGCACCAATGGCCAATCCTTTTTTCAAATTTTGCAATTAACCAACGCCAATCTTCAACCTTATACTTATCAGACTTGAGAAAGTAGTCAAGATATCTAGAACCTTCAAAAAGGTCAACAAAGTTGTAAGGGAAGAATTCTTTGAAATTGTCTAATACCTCCCCTTAAATTCCAGAATGATGAAAAGTTTACTTTAGCAGATTTACCATCATGCCCGTCACTCTGCAAAAGATTTTAAGAATATCGTCAATCTCCTTCCATTCCTGAATCGAATCCCTGGTCATAATGAGTACATCGTCCACAAAAAAAAAGATGGAAAATCTTGATTAATCTAGAGACTTTAACTCTCGTCAGCGTCCCTTCATCCTGTTCTTTCTTTAGTAGTAGATTGAGTCATTCCATCACTATAATAAACAACAGAGGAGATAAAGGACAACCTTGTCTCAAACCTCTGCCACTCTGGAAAAAAAAAGGAGTTGTCTCCCCATTTCTTAACACTGCATACGACGCACTGATCACACAACTCATTATTCAATTGGTGGTCAGAAGGCCAAATCCTATTTGTAATAAGGTCAATCTTAAAAAGTCCCAATTAATACGGTCATTTGCCTTCTTTAGGTCGAGCTTCAAAATCAATGTCTTTAATTTTTTCAACTTTATGTTGTGTAAACATTCCTGAGTAGTACCAATTGCATCCAGAATATATCTTCCCTTTAAAAACCTCAATTTCTCTCCAGAAAGGGTCCGAGAGAGAATAGGTTTAATCATATTTGCAATGATCTTTGCAATAAGTTTATAGCACGAATTACACAGAGCTATAGGTCTAAAGTCGCCAAACAAAGAAGACTTGTTGACTTTTGGTATAAGGGCCAAAAAAGTCGAGTTTAAGGATCTTACCACCTCGCCTCTTCTCCTCAATTCCTCAACCGCCTCCAACAAATCATCCCCTACCAATTCGAAAAAGGAAATGAAGAATTCGACCGTCCATCCAATAGGTCCCAGACTCTTGTCTTTTGCAAAACCTTTAAGAACATCACGTAATTCCTCCTTAGTACAGGGTTTTTCAAGTAACAGTGTATCCTCCTCATTGACTAAATGAGGGTATATCCTGACTGTGTAGACCCGATCAGTAATAGTGTTTTGACCCGAGTCCTAAAAAAAAATTTGAAATGTGTGTTTGCCTCTTTTTTAAGAGCCTCTTGTCCATAATGGACCTGCCCGTTCTCGTCCAGGATCTCCCAAATATGTTTATTGTTCCTTCTATGACTGGCGAATTGATGGAAAAATTTAGTATTTTGGTCTCCACTTTTAATCCAGATCACTCTGCTCCATTGTCTCCAAAGTTCCTCTTGTGCCTGAAGATGCTTATTTCGCTCTTCCTCTAGAGACTTTATATGAAGGTCTATTTCTAATCTCATCAATCCCCAAGTTTTCTCCTGACAATAGGCCTGGAGATCCTCCTCAAGCTTGTCTAATTTTAAGTGTTTCTGAATACTTTGCTCTTTTCCCACAATTTCACACATTTTTTTAACAGTTTCAATTTCCATACTAATCTTTGTTGAGCCCCAAATTCTTTCAAGAATAGTTGATCGTTCCAAACTTCTTGTACTATAAGAGTGAAATCTTATTCTCTCAGTCACATCGGGTTTAATTTGAAAGGGTAGGTTGTAAAATGATAGTTGTGTTCTAGTTGTAGGAGAACATGAGCATGGTCTGATAGGTAAGGGTAGGCAACCCAGGACCTGTGTCTACCAGCATTGAACAAGAGGTCTTCATACAAATATACTCGGTCCAATCTTTTAGAAATACCTTCACATCTGGATCTTCCATTTCGCCAAGTGGGGACTACTTCATCGGGTAATATGTCAACAAGCCTATTTTCCTGAAAAAATGTCTTTAAAATACCCTTCCAACGGATCCAAATGAGTTGAGTCACCCCAAACCTCACCAGCACTAACAATGAAATTTAAAGCCCCAACTACAATCAGATTTTTGTGGGCTAACATACCCCTACTGATCACCTTGTCCCAAAAAGTTTTTATGTCAGTACATAGTCCATAAACATTCAATAGTGGGAGCTGCTTTTTGTTCTCTAAACATGTACCTATCATAAAAATACCACCACAACTTTAAAAAGGAGCAAGATCAAACTTATTAGGATCCCAAGTCACCAGAAGTCCCCCAGACTTGCCAACTGAGCTAACAACACATGTTAATCGAGCAGGTTGAAAAGAATTCATGAAGAATTTGGCGTTCTTCTCATCTACCAAAGTTTCTTGTATGAAAATAATATATAGATTAGTTCTATTAAGCAATCTACGAAGCGAAGTAGATTTCAGGGTCCCTCCCAACCATCTAATATTTAAGGAGAGAAGAAACATGATTTTTCCCTAGATAGGGATTTCATGCCTCTAAGCGCCCCCATTATCAAAGATGTTGGAATAATGCATAGTAGGAGTAGTAGAGCAAGTTTATGCTTTTTTGCGAGCACTCCTAGTTTTAATTGGGGAGATCTCAAAGCCCAAACCCCTCGACCAAGAAAAATCCTTCCATGTTCCCTCCCTATTCCTTTCCACCAACCCAGCATCTCCTCTAGGCCCTTCTCTTCTAACAACAATCATCCCCTTGTATGTGGGAATAGGTGTAGAGGTCAAAGAATCTCTGTAAGAAGGAACCAGGGTATCCATAACCGCTCCTAATGAGCTATCTCCAATCTCAGGCTCCCTAAAGCTAGGAATTATGCAGTTGTCCCCCATAGGCTCACAGGATACTCCCCCTTCTCCTTGAGGTTCCACAGCTGGTGTAGTAGTGGTCAGATCCCCCCCCCACCCGGATAAGGTGAGTCTACCCCAAGTATGCTTAAACCCTCCCGAGCCAACAAGAATCTGTCACTAGAGGTGGTATTTGGAGTGTTCTCAGCTTCTAAAATAATGGAGGGTTCCAGGGAATCACATTCCCTAGATAGTCCAGTCTTTGACTCAGTAAATTCCCCTTCTAGTCTATCTCTAAAGCCTCCAATAATCCAGAATGAATATCAATTTCCACTAGAACCTTACCCATTCGCTTTCCACGTGCCTTTAAGCATTGTTCATCCACTTTAATGAAATGACCAAGCTCATTACCAATGGCTTCCAAAGCCTTGGCATTCTAGAGTTGTAAAGGCAGCCCAGGTAACAGTACCCAGAGGTGATGGAACTAGAAGTAGTCATTTGTTGGATCAAAACATACCCTCCAGCGCTTTAACATCAAACTAATGTCATCAATAACCCATAGCTTATCCAACACTGTCAGGGTATCTTCTGGAGTTTTGAAAAGAAACCTGAACCAACCCCTTGACAGAAACAAAACTTCTGGAGTGTACCCCAGCAAGGGAATCCAAGTGGAATTTACCCAGTCTGGTATGGATTGTCTACACAAGGAGTGATAGGAGAGACGCCCCACCAGTGCACAAAGGGCCAGGTTACAGGTCTCCTCCATACCGATATCAACCCCCAAAACCATCATGCGCTTCGACCAATTTGGTTTCCACGGTTTTAACCGTGATCCTTTTCCACCCTAAGCACTGTGTAAACTTTGTCCCAAGTTTTTACAAAAAGAAGACATCCCTGAGAATTCCTGACCACCCATAGAGTCCACATCTTTTGTGTTATGTCTAGGGATAGAACCTCCAGGAAAAGTCACAATGGTTTTCGGGATAAAAGGAACATACTCGACTCTATCAACCGGAGAAGGCTTTGAAGAAAGCTTTGCAGTAGACAACTTTGATACATTAAAACTGGTACCTGCACTTAAATTGTCAACCGAGACAAACAAAGCGACTTTGTTCTAGAGAGCCTTGTCAGCCGCACCCATGAGTGCGTTGACCTCAGCTTCCATCTGGAAGCTTCTTAAGCCTATATATCCCTGCCACCTAACATACCTACTACCCTTTACAATGGTCAGTCAGACACAACCCACGAAACAAAGGATACATATAAGGGAAGAGTTTAAGACATTAGTTCTCGTAGGTAGCACCCATCATTTCAGTGTGTGAAAGTACCTGCAGGGAAAAAAAGATTCCAACTAACTACCGCCACTCTGCATTCACTACCAGCTACCTATAACTAAAGAAACGGGGTTGCTGCCTAAAACAATGCTCCCATCCATGCTACACCTCTTCCAAAAAAGGTGAAAACAATGCATCCACCATAAAAATAACTACAAGGTGAGCTACAAAGGACCGCCAAGTAAATGCCCCTAACCCCAGAACCAACTAAAAGGGCCTCTATGGTCCTTGAAGGACACACATTTATAACTCTACATTTCTCTGTTTGAAAAAATGAAGCACGCATCAAAGCCATGTTCTTGATGTCTTTGGTGTTGCCCTATATTCATTGTTTCAAGGGAATTGCTTTTGGAAGTAGGTGTTTCTATGAGATTTTGATTTTGGATTTTGAGCTAACAAAATTCACGGGTAAAATGTATTTCACTTGTATCACTGTGGAACCCATGTTCTCATTATGGTCTGTAGTTCAGGTGGTTGGCCCATGCCAATTTTGTTATTTTCCATCATCGTTGTTCACCCTTTAGGCATCCATTTTTCCAGTTCTCATTGTGGGAAATTGGCACATGCCATTTTTGTTATTTTCCATCATTGTTGTTCACCCTCTAGCGCCCATGTTTTCACTGTGGCACCCATGTTCTCCTTCTGGTTTGGCACATGCCATTTTTTATATTTTCGATCATTGTTGTTAGCACTTTTAGGCATATTCATGTTTTCACTGTGGCATCCATGTTCTCATTGTGGCTTGGGAAGTTGGCACATGCAATTTTTGTTATTTTCGATCATCGTTGTTCATCCACCGACTTCACGATTTCCAATAACTAAATACGCCCTGCAAACCACCTTCTCACCCACCCAATCATTCATGTAACTAAATTCAATCTCCCATTCACCTTCCTAATCATTCATGTAACTAAACTCACTCTCCCATTCACCTTCATGTAACTAAACTCACTCTCCCATTCACCTTCCCCTTGATAAGGAGAAGTGAAGAGTGAAAACCCAGTAATTTTGCTTATGAGAGAAGGCTCTACCCATATAACCTTTGCCTTGAGAAAGAGAGGTAAAGAGTAAAAACCCAGTAGTTATGCTTAAGAGTTATGTTTAAGAGAGAGCAAGCTCTACCCATATGTCAAACTCTCCCGAAAAGAGTACAAGCCTTATCCATATAGGCATTGTCTCACTGTGAAACCTTAGGAAGACTCTTTTAAATCTCACTCTTTAAAACTTTAAAGAGGTAAACTTTTAATCCTTGTTTTTTATCTAAAGATTTGAGGTGCACTACAATTTGGATGGAAGAGATGTTTTCATGTATTTGGATATTCAATAATCTCAATTAATTAAAAGAATAATATTATTAATTTCTATAATGTTAAAAAAATAATGTAGATTTGATTTAATTTTAATTATAGATTTATTTTGATTGAAAATTTTTAATTACTTATAAATTTGAATTTAGATTTATTTATCTTTATTGTGAATTTATATTAATTTTTATTTTAATAATATATTAAAATATATATATTTAATTTCTAAGATGTATAAAAACACTTAAAATTAATATATTTAAATTCAAATTTAAATTTAAATAAATTTATATTAATTTTATTTTAATTATATATATATATATATATATATATATATATATATATATATAATTAATTTTATAAAATTATAAAATTAATTTTATTTTAATTATATATATATTCAAATTAAAATTAAAATAAATCTATATTAATTTTATTTTAATTATATATATATATATATATATATATATATATATTTTTGTAAAATCATAAAATTAATTTTATTTTATATATATATATAATATTTTGCAGAATCAAAAAGGAACTTTGAAAGGCCACACTACAATTGAAGACGGCTGACCAGTCAACAAACGTGGGCAACCTTAAGCACTGGAGAGTCTTGCCATAAATGCAGATGAAACATGGAAGCTTTAGTTTTACAAGGTTCTGTCATGAAACTTGTTCATCACGGGTGTCTGACAGGAATTTATGACAAGTCTGCCTGATGCTTAAGGTTTGCGTAAAACTCGTGAGGTGGTAGACGACACACTTACAGATAAAGGCAAACGTACTTACAGATAAATCCAAACGTATTGTAAATCCAAACGTATTGTAAAGGCGTTGTTTAAACGTTATATTTTTTTGGTTTTTTTTTATTGAAATAAATTTGGATAAAATTTATATTTTCTGTTGTTTAAATTTGTTTAAATTGTATTTTGAATGTATAGATAAATTCAATATGCTAAAAAACTTATAAGACACTTAAATTATATAAACTTAATTCTTCAATAAATTTCTAACCAAAAAAAAAAAAAATACCAAAAAACTTTAAAAAACTAAAACGTTTAGACTCCTGCTATTGCAAAGACTTTTTTTTAAGACAGTAATTGTCCATGGAATGTGAACAATCTCTAGGTCATTTGTATTTAAAGACAGCTAGGCATAATGGAAATACACAGCCGACCCTACGGTATATTCACAACAGAGTCGCTGCAAACGAAGACGGCCAGCTTTTCTCAAATGTAGATAATTGTTTTTATTATTATTAAATTAAAACAATATGCAAATTAACACAATAGTTTCACTTGAGGATTTGACGGTATAATTTTCATACTTGTCTGTTCAAACTGCAATTGGGTTTAAAAAGCCTATATGAGGATTTGTTATTGGAGCATCTCAGAAACCCACGCGGCCGATAAATTACTAGAGTGGCAAACAGATAGAGCGAATGCCCATATCAGGCTAGATATAGATATTATCTGTTAGATATTCATATGGATAATTTTTTTTGGTTAAGATAATGATTTTTTTTTCAAAATTTTATGGTAAAAAATAAGACATACTTAAATACCTACCCAACAATATTGGTGGCAATATTGGTGGCAGCCTATTGAGCTAACTCCTCAAACTTAGTAAGTAAAGATTCTATTAATATAAACCCAAAGAGATGGTAACCCAGCCGATTTATAATCTTGTTCTGGGATCCCATCTCTGATCCCTAAAAATTTCAAACGGTTTTGCCACTATCATCTATATGCCTGCCAAAAATTATGGCAGCGAGATCAAAATAAAGAGAGGATTTGTCCATAACCAACACAGCCATATGGATCACTGAACATGACATTAGCTACAAGTGGTAGAACATCATCTGGGAAACAAATATCGAGATTGTTTAAGGCTAGACTATTTGAACTTACAGTGAAATGAACAGAGTTCAACATCAAAGTTGCAGGGGTCTGTCTGGAGACAATCTCTGGGGTCTGCTTGTAGTTATCCTGGGCAATCAGAGCTTTTGATCATGGCGCTGCTCGCCTCCGCCATGTACATCCAACGTGTGTGCCGGGTTTTAATCCCCAAGAGGCTTCAGTGTCGGGAATGCAGCTGTAGTAGTTGCATGGACCCGTTGTTTTAGTCTTGCCTCTGCCTTTATGATCTCCTCTTTGCCTCCTCTCTATGTAACCACTGCCAACATCTTGCCTTTCAGTACTGGTATCTTTTCCTGCCCAGCTGCTCCTCTCTCCCAAGTCTCTCCATGTCTGACAAGCTGCCATACGTGGATTGGGATTGGCTTGAGTATAGGTCTTCCTTCTGATTCTCCCTGGGCGATGGCTCTCCCCTGCCAGGTCCACTTCCGGATTCAGGCCTCAAGCTTACTTGACCACTGAAGGGTCGCTTTTCTGTGTGTTGATGTTCACTCCTTTCTGTCTCTTTCTGCAGAAAGTGTGAGTTCAGAACAGGCAGAGATCATGCCAAGTCAGCTACTGCTAAGTGTTTTAATAGCTTTGGCCCAGGAGTGGCTATTGATTCCTTCCCTGGTTGTGATTGCCAGCTCTTTTGATGTGCCCAAACTCAATCTTCCTGAAGGATTTGAGTTGCCTATGATATCACATAGGGGTATGAGCAGTCTCCAATTGGTGGATGTGTTTGGAATATGCCCGAGGCTGCCCATCGGTCTCAGTTTCCCTATTATGTGTGCAGAGCCCCCTTCCACCATAAGCTGATCCAAGGCAACTTTCTGAGCAGTTTCACTCTCCTGCTTAACTGCTATTAGCTCAGCCACATTGTTCGTGTTTTTGCCAATATTTTGAGCAAGCAGGCCACCATCTCTTCTTTTGAATTTCTAATAAACCCTGCCCCCTCGTGCTTGCTCTTCTTGGGTTCCCCTGCGAGAACCCATCAAAATGAATTTTATATGTGCCCTCCTCGGGCTTTCCCATATGGAACTGGATTTCATTTTGGTACTGTCGAGGGTTTCTTTACATTTTCGATTTGCAATTTTTATCCCCCACTCTTCTAGGATTCTCCGCTCTTCCTCTTTGATGTCGAGATCCTCCTCCCTCTGTAATTTGGATTCTATGATCTCTACTATGTTCCTGTCGAGTTTGGCTATTAACTGTTTTAAACTCTTCTCCGTGTTCTGAAAAATTCTCTGTTTCCGCTCTAACCATATGTTCCAGATAACTATTCCTGGGATTACTTGCCAGCAGCCAAACCTCTCTGTTACTGCTGATTTGTACTCACCTTCCGACGACTTATCAAGCAGATTTTGTGCATCTTCCGATAGGTCGCCTGATCGCCTCATCCTCATTGTGTTGGAATCCTATAATGTCTTGGCTCCTTACAATTCAGGAAGAAGTGGTCCTTGAATATCCTGCTTTTGGATATTATTCCAAGCTAGTATTTTTTTCTTTCCCAACCAACCACAAAAAGGCTGAGGTTTTGGGCCATAGATCTGGATCCCAGATTTCATCCACAGGCCATCTGTGGTTCCTACATGTTGCCTGTTTTGCAAGGTACTCAAAAGCTGCCTTTACTGAAAATTCTCCTGATCCTGCGTAACCCCATTTGATGGCATCCGCCCCTGATTTTCAAGGATCGATTTGGGCTCAAGTATATGCCATAAATTTTGTGTTTTGTCCCCTGGCATTTTCCTTAGCCATTCTTCTATCTTCTTTCACTCTTAGAACTCATTTCTGTGCTGCATGTTTCCTTCCTCCTCTTCCCAATAATTATTTACTTTGTTTCATCCCAGTTTCCTAAATTCTCTTCTGGTGGCTTCAAATTGTCGTGATTGCATATTGGTTCTTGCCAATCTCAAGTGTCCTTCCAAAACATAGCAATTCGTCCTTCTCTTATCTCCCAAAAGCTTTGCTTTTGTACCATACCCCATCTGTGCCTTGCACTTGTCCAAATGTATGAACCATGATTTATTCGTTCACTCATAACAGGTCTTACTTTGGTGTTCTCGGAGAGTATTTTTCATCCCAAATCTGTGCCTACAGTGCTCGATTGCTTGCCATATTCTATTGTAGCCATCTCCAAATCACTTTTCATGCTAGTGCATTGTTACTGAGCTTGAGATATCTATCTAATGCCAAGGTTTTCTTTATTTTTTAGTTTACATCTCTTGTTAACTTTGAGGGTTACTTTGAAAGTGTTTACACTATGTTTGGGGTGCTTCATGAGATTTGGGGTATATGGTGTATGTTCAGCCTCTAGATGGTTCGAAATGGATTGGTATATGAGAGATAGTCTTTGATGGACTTGCACAATTGAGATAGCTTGCTTATTGGATGCTTGACCTTAGATGGTGATCCAAGTGGATATTGGGAGCCACCCACATTTTCCAAATGGCTCAAAACAATTTTCTGGTCATTTTGACAATTTACTATTTTTAGTAGGTTTTCACTTCTGGGGCCATTTTGAGGGCCTAAATGAAGTTTTTTCGAGATCGAGGTTCTCAATGATAGCCGAAAGCATGATTGAGCCCCCAAAATGAATCTCCTCGACGATACCTTTCCAACGAGCTATCACACGCCTAAAACGAAGATCATATGCAAAAGTTACGACCCCGGGAAGTTGATGCACCAACTTACCCAAACGGGGCCCACATGACTTT
>ML780716.1:71216-95450 GCA_009831015.1 Picea engelmannii | reverse complement strand
AGTTGATGCACCAACTTACCCAAACGGGGCCCACATGACTTTTGGCGCTTCATCTCCTAGGGTTAGGTTTTTGGATGTCTAGGACTTTTGGCATTCCCGATTATTGTAAAAAGGCCTCTAGAGCCTCATTGTAACCATCTTTTTGCGAATGCGAGTAGCCGTCACATCTCTTCTCAGAGATAAGCTGCCACCATTCTAGCGAGTCTTTCACTCTGTATTTTTANAGTCTCTGTACATTTCTTTGATTAATAGAAATCGTGTATTACTGTATATCTGTGTTTATGGTTGCATCTCTGATACATTTATGTTATATTATTGAATATCTACAATATCTCTGTGCATTTCTTTATTATATCTCCGCTCTCATTTCGTGCTGAAAATAATCCAGATCATATGGTTAATGACTTAGTGTTCTTCCCTTAGGTGTTGGAGTTCTCTTAACTGTTTGGTGGACCCCCTTCATTGGGGCCCATAAAGGATCCACTTGCTTGGAGAGTGCCCTACATGGGATGAGGAGTATTTTGCAACTTGGAGGAGGGCATCAGGCTCTAGTTAGCATTGTGGCAGCTTGGATTCTTGTTTGGAGGATTGGAGATGGCTAGGGGATGCTTGGGGCTTCAATAGTATTCTTGTAGGGGCAACAGACCCAGTGGAGAACATTGCTTAGGAGGATTGATGGAGTCCAAAGAGGCTTGTGATGGAGGGATGTGGATTTGCCTTGCGTAGCTACAACATCTTGGAGCCATTATTGTGCACGACGCATGACACATGTACTTTAGAGTGCAGTGTTTTATTTGTGTTGGCCTACAAGTGCTCATTGTAGGTTGCTTGTAAGGGATAGGGCCACATTGTATTGTTGGCCTCCCTTACCTCTCATATAAATAGAGGAAGGAGAGAGTCCTTCCATTCATACATGTCTATTCACTCGTGATCAAATGTGACCTAGAGAAGAGTGTGTAATAGCCTCTCTCTCTCTCTAGAGTCTTCACATGCGCTCTCTCTTTCTCTCTCTCTCTCTCTCTCTCTCTCTCTCTCTCTCTCGTCTTCACATGTGCTTGGATTCTTGTTTGGAGGATTGGAAATAGTTATGGGATGCCTAGGGATTCTATAGTATTCTTGCAGGTGTAGTTGACCTAGTGCAGTACATTGCTTAGGAGGATCGATGGAATCTATGGAGGTTTGTAATGGAGGGAGGTCGACTTGCCTTGCGTAGCTACAACACCTTTGAGCCATTATTGTGCATGACATCACCTTGGAGCATGACACATGTACTTTAGAGTGTAACGTCTCACTTTTGTTGGCCTATAAGTGCTCATTATAGGTTGCTTGTAAGGGCTAAGACCCACATTGATCCGGATTATTTTCGGAGCGAAATGAAAGCAGAGATATTACAATGAAATACACATAAAAATTGTCAAAAACAGATAAATACAACAATACATGATTTCTATTAATGAAAGAAATGTACAGAGACTGTAAAAATAAAGAGTGCAAGACTCGCTAGAATGGTGGCAACTTTATCTCTAAGAAGAGATGTGTCGGCTACGCTCAACTTTATCTCTAAGAAGAGATGTGTCGGCTACGCTCATTCGCAAGAAGATGATTACAATGAGGCTCTGAAGGCCTTTTTATGATAAACATGAATGCAAAAACCCTAGACATCCAAAAACCTAACCCTAGGAGATGAAGCGTCAAATGTCATGTGGACCCCGTTGGGGTGAGTTAGTACATTAACTTCCCGGGGTTGTAACTTTTGCATACAATCTTCGTTTTAGGCGTGTGATAGCCCGTTGGAAAGGTATTTTTGAGAACTATGCATTATGCCATCAAACTCTAACTTTGTCTACATTTTTACTGTGGCAAGCCAAGAAAACATTGTTTAGGGCCCCAAAACGGCCCTAGAAGTACAGAAAGATGTACTGATATGAATACTTCCAAAATAAGTCAGTTGGAATATGTGGGTGGCTACCAATATCCACTTGGATGTTGTGTAGGGATTCAGGAAAACCCCAGAAGTGTAAAACCCACAAAGAAATGTCA
The DNA here is from genome assembly GCA_009831015.1 of Picea engelmannii. Taxonomy (NCBI): domain Eukaryota; kingdom Viridiplantae; phylum Streptophyta; class Pinopsida; order Pinales; family Pinaceae; genus Picea; species Picea engelmannii. The sequence continues at coordinate 93,410 of ML780716.1, read as the reverse complement.
CAATTACAGAGAAAAGTGTTGAACTGAAAACTGTCAAGATGAGCCAGTTGGAATTTGGAACATGTGGGTGGCCACCAATATCCACCTTGATCATTCCTCCCCAATTAGGAAACAATGGTCTCCATTGCGTTGAGTGCCCGGGGAAAAGGGGAAAGCATTTTCTGAATCTGAATCTTGGTGAGTTGCATGCCTATTTGGAGAAGTTGTGTTGCTTAGTCTGTGAAAGGTTTTCATGAACCTGTTGTTGGCGAGGTTGAATCTGTTCCACCAACCTATTGTCTCTGGGCTTGACAGGGCATTGTGTAGGCACCATTGTAGGTGAAGAAACAATATATGCTTTATCTTCTACAATCTACTTCTGTTGGATAGAAGGTGTTGAGGTTGCAGTGGTTGTAGTGGCCTTTTGTGCATCCTTTGAACAGGTTGTGAAGATGATGAATTTTGTAGTATGAGAGATTACCTTACGGCATTGTTTTGGTGGAACACTAGTCACAACTACCTATGGTATCATGTAGAGTTGACCCCCAAGAGTAATAATGACACTACAGGATCGAAACTCATAAACAACATGATGTTTCCACATATATGGTTGGCCCAAAACAACTTCACATACATCAAGAGGGGCAGCATCACACACTACCTCATCCTTGAAGGGTTGGATGCCATAGGATAGGCGGCATTGTTGGCTGACACGGAGATTTGTCCCTGGTGAATCCACCCGATATTGTATGGATGCGGATGTGGTGTTGTCTACAAACCCAATTGTTTGACGACCTTAGCTGAGATGAGGTTCTTTTGGCTGCCGCTATCAACAATGAAATGCAACGGGGTCCCCTTCACCCACATCTGTGATTGGAAGAGGCACTCCCCCTATTCAGGATCTACTGGTTCTTATGGTTGAATTGTTGCAGCCGTGATAGTAGCAGTGGGGTATGTGTCGATGATCTGTCTGTTTTCAATATTTTATGGATCAGATTATGAATCAGGGTTTGGCTCCTTGTCTTTGACCTTGGCCACCAATAACTATTTCGAGCGACATTCATCGGTGTTGTGCCAACGGCTTTTGTGGAAGTCGCACCACTTCCCAGTGTCATTCTTTGTCTTTCCTTTACCCTTCTTTTCCTATGTCTTGGACTATTTTTCTGTAGTCTATTGGTTAGGGTAGTCTTTACCATGTTTTGGTTGTTCTGGATTTGCAGACCCAAACACCCATTTGTTCTGGTGCCTAAATTTCTACTCGATTTTGACAGCATATCGATAGGCAACTCCCAGTGATGAGATGTTTAGGAAATCCATTTCGGTTTGGATGTACCTATGCAAAGCCCTACAGTATTTCAGAACTAGATGTCACTCAGAGTCTCTGATACCCAGCTTGGTGTACAAGATATGGAAAGTATTTGTGAACTTCGACACTGTTTGGCTCTTCTCTTGCCGCAGTGTGGTCCATCTCATGTATTGGTCTTCATAGTTATCAACAGGGTAGTATTGTTCCTTGACCGCATCCTCAAAAAAATCCCAAGTGGGCTCGTCCCCATATATTTTAGATTCCTCCATCGAAATTTGCTCCTAATAAGTTTCCCACCAATGTTTGACATGTGGGAGAGCCTTGAGGAGTGCGAAGGTGATCTTTTCCCTGTCGGAAAAATTGTGAACAGAGAAATAACCTTCTAGCAGATTTAACCATTTTTCTAAGGCATCCGCATCTATCTGACCTTCAAATATGAGAATATCAAAATTAACTTGTACCTTGAAGGGAGAGGTCCCTCCAAAGTGGTCGCTTGATGAAAATGTGCATGTTGTTGTCGGCGGACATTGAAGGACGTGGGAAAAATTCTCCATCATTTTGTCCCTCTGTCGCGCAAGAGCTTGCTCAAGGAACAGGTTAATATAATCTTTTGCTTCGTCGTTTTTCTTTTTTGCCGCCATAGAGGGTTTCTTGGGCATGCAAGAGTGATTGTCCTCAAGAGAGACAAGCTCGAGACCCAACTTGCTATACTCAAACCTCGTCGGGGACATGCATTGAAAAACAATCAAGAGAAGCTTGCTCTGATACCACTGTTCCAGATTATTTTTGGAACAAAATGAAAGCAGAGATATTACAATGAAATACACATAAAAATTGCGAGAAATAGAGAAATACAACAATGCATGATTTCTATTAATGAAAGAAATGTACAAAGACTATAAAAATATAGAGTGCAAGACTCGCTAGAATGGTGGCAGCTTTATCTTTAAGAAGAGATGTTATGGCTACGCTCATTCACAAGAATATGATTACAATGAGGCTCTGAAGGCCTTTTTATGATAAACACGAATGCGAAAACCCTGGACATTCAAAAACCTAACCCTAAGAGATGAAGCGCCAAAAGTCATGTGGGCCCCGTTGGGGTAAGTTAGTACATTAACTTCTCGGAATCGTAACTTTTGCATACGATCTTTGTTTTAGGCGTGTGATAGCCCATTGAAAAGGTCTTTTCAATAACTACGAATTATGTTGTCAAACTCTGACTCTATCTGCAGTTTGACTGTGGCAAGCCAAGAAAACATTGTTTAGGGCCCCAAAACAGCCCTGGAAGTATAGAAAGATGTACTGACATGAAAACTTCCAAAATAAGCTAGTTGGAATAGGTGGGTGGCCACCAATATCCACCTGGATGCTGTGTAGGGCTTCGAGACAACCCCATAAGTGAAGAACCCACAAAGAAATGTCCCCATTACAGAGAAACATGTTGAATTGAAAATTGTCAGGATGAGCCAGTTGAAATTTGGAACAGGTGGGTGGCCACCAATATCCACCTGGATCACACATTGTATTGTTGGCCTCCCTTACTTCTCATATAAATAGAGGAAGGAGAGAGTCCTTCTATTCATACATGTCCATTCACTCGTATTCACTCTTGTGATTAGATGTGACCTAGAGAAGAGTGTGCATTGGCCTCTCTCTCTCTCTCTCTCTCTCTCTCTCTCTCTCTCTCTAAGGTTTTCACATGTGCTTGATCTCTCCCTCTCCTGAGTCACTAGGGTTTCTTGGTCTTCTTGGAGTATCTTGGAGCATCTTGGAGGTCTAAGGTTAGGGTTTATCCCTTGGAGACTGGGGATTCGAGTTTTGTGATAAAACCCTAAGGTGGAATTGTGAAGGAGAAGAGGAGCATAGGACATCTTTCCTTGGAGGATGTGTTGGAGAAATTCTTGCACATTGGAGGATGTGTTGGAGAAATTCTTGTACATTGCAATTAAGATGGCTTAAATGATATTAATTTTGTTTTATGTTACTAATATTTCATTTATTTATTTTTCACTAACCTATGCCATGTCATTGTTAGCTTATGTTACACATCTCATCCATATCGGGATGCAAAGTCCACTTCACTTCTCTTGATGGAATTATTCAAAGTGTAAACTCTTGACTGGGGAATCACATCTATCATCTCATGTCTGTGTCACCTCCTATAGTTGACTCTGCTAGATTATGTTGTCTAACCTCACCTTTCTTTCTTGTAGGTTCATGATAGTGTTGAAGTTGCCCTCGCTAATCAATTATATATTCGTTGCCCTTGCTTTGTCTTTTCTAAGTGCTTGCAACATTCTATTTTTTGCCTTGGATTAGGGGGCATAAATGTCAGTATCTTGTTGGATATATTTGAAGAGAAGGATGTGAAAAGTCTGGATATCCACCACTTACCCCCTTCTCCAAATCTGAGTTTAATCTTTCTTGGGTTCCATGATGTTGCAAGCCCGCCTAAAAAACCTTGAGGGCCTATTGCCATACTATTGCGTCCTCTCCAAATTTGCTGGACAAAGTTTGACTTGCTTTCATAGGTCCATTTTATTTCCCGAACCATAACTACATTTGGGTTTTTCATGGTAATTTTCCATTTGATGAGTGTCCTCTTTACTTGAGCATTATTTTTTTTATTATTTGAAATGTTTCTAATTAAGGATAGAAATTACACTAGTAAAATTGTGGAATCAATTCTTGACTAAGCTACTATAAACCTGGGTGCAAAGGGTAAAAACCTCTTACTTTAACCACCCAAGCTAGACTCATTAACAACTCTTTAATGTTAAAGACCTCACATTCCGTGAAATGACTTTCATTTTGATCGCTTTTGGATTTTTTAAGTAATACCTTTTATATTGTTTGGACCTTCATGGGTTAATAAAGTTGTGACCTTCCCCTTTCAACCTTTTTTATTTGGGTGGATTTCCTTCTAATCTTCGAACTATTATGGTTACCCTTGATCGGTTCTAGGGTGTTGGTATTGATTCCAAGCATCTTCCTAGGTTGTTTATCTAATTTTGCCAACTTATTTTTGTTTTTCCTTTTAAATATTTTTAAGAGTAACTTTAGTTTGATTTTTCTTAATATGATTACTCTCATAAATATAAGTTAAGCTTTACATAGCAAAATAAATGATTAATTGTACATGTCATGTCATGTCAAAAGAATATTATAATATATAAACTACGTCCATGTTAATTGGGTTAGGACTCACTTAGTAGAATAGAAAATAATTATTATCCTTTCACATAAGCTTTTCATAACCAAATAAATAATAAATTAATAATAATAATAATAATAATTTATTTTTAAGGTCATCGCTAAGCTATATACCAAATTGGTGTATGAGATCTCTTTGTTTGTGGGACAAGGGACCTCCTTTGTGTATTGATTTGATTTCTAAATTTTACAGAGGTGTACATACCCTACCCCTCTCTGGGTTTGAACGTATGACCTTCAAGGAGGAAACATGTGTTCTTAATCATTATAGTTGTGCTACCCAAAAAATTATTATAATGTATAAAAGAAATTATAACCGTAATGCGAAAGGAATATTATAATACATAATTACGTTGAAGGCGTTCTTTTAAAGGAGAGGTCTCTTGAGCTTTTTCGTCATTAGTTGAGAACAAATTAAACGTTGCCATGTGTATAAATTGAATATTGTCATATCTCTTGATTTTTTGGGTGTAACCGGTCATCTCTCACTGACATTTTTCCTTTACCACCTCATTAGTTTTTCCTTTCAGTTTTGTCGTTACTCACTGGTCGGTTTTGTAGTTGGTCACACTATAGTATGCTATGTACGGTTTTGTAGTCGGTCACAATGTAGTTTTCTATGTACGGTTTTGTAGTCGGTCACACTATAGTCTGCTATGTTTATACATATAAAGGCAATTGAATAGGGAGGGGAACGCTTGATTAACCTGGGATAATATCGCTTGCTCTGATTTCGAAGCTCACCATGGTTCTATGCTTACTGCTTATGCGTCTCACTCTGGATTTGAGGCTTCTTGTTTGTTCATCACTACTTATAATATTGCTTGCTTTGATTTCGAAGATCACCTTGGTTCCTGTGCTTACTGCTTATGCATCTCCCTTTGGATTTGAGGCTTCTTGTTTGTTCATCATTGCTTGCTCTGATTTCGACGCTCGCCTTGGTTCCTGCGCTTACTGGTTATGCGGCTCCCTCTGGATTTGAGGCTTTTTGTTTGTTCATCACTGCTTATAATATCGCTTGCTCTGATTTCAAATCTCTCCCTCATTCCTGCGCTTATTGATTATGCATCTCTCTTTGGATTTGAGCCTTCTTGTTTGTTCATCACTACTTATATTGAGCCTTCTTGGTTGTTCATCACTTCTTATATTGATCCTTCTTGTTTGTTCATTACTGTTTATGCATCTGCCTTTGGATTTGAGCCTTATTGTTTTTTCATCTATTCATCTGCATACAAATTTTAGGTAAGCCAACTCATCTCAAGTAATTACCTATAGTAATTTATTATATGTTAGTATCTTTATTCAGTTGACAGAAAAAAAAATTAGAAGATCAAATCTTTTTGTAAGGTCTCTGTCCCCACAGAGCCTTATAAAACACAGGTTAAAAGAATAGAGAGTAGATAAATGTTTTTTTGTACAATTTAATCTTCAACATTTAACCATAACTTATTCAGCATAAATTAAATTTATCCACAGCATGAAAGTAAATTTAATTAACAACCACATAACACAACAAATTCATGAAATTACATACCTCTGTCTGATGCTAATTCCCCAATCTTCAGTTGTCCTCTCCGCTGCTCTGCCCGAACTCTGCACAAAACTGAATCTTTCCTCCTTGCCAGCTAGGAACAGAGCTTGTCCGGCTCCCTAGCTCTAGGATTCCGTGAGGATTCTTGGCCCCCGAGCCCAAAACTCCCAGCAACCTGGTGTACCCCTGTAACGGTCCACCCAAACTCCAAACCAGAAAATATCAACCAGGAAATACAGTCTCTAATCTCCAAAATGCTTCCTCTTCCTCCCAATTTCCAAAAGTCCCCTTTTCCGAATGCCTCTCCCCCTCATATCCCCCTCACATTCACCGCCTCCTACCCTCCTTTAATGCCACCCACCTTATCCCTCCATTTAATACCTTATCCCTCCATTAAATGCTTCATCCCCTGCATACGTAAAGTTTTCTAATACTTAAATAAAAATTATTAAGCTTTTAATTCATTACCCAAACCTTTAATGAGGTAATTAATTAATTAATCATCAGATATAAACAATTAATTAATTAATTAATATTATGAATAAATAATCATTGTTTAACTAAAATATATTAGGACAATTAATTATTCTTGATAAACCTTAAGTAATCATTTAACTAGGGTTGTTACATACACCCACCCTTCAGGAAACTTCGTCCCAAAGTTAAAGTGTTTTATGATACAAGGGAAAAGAAACATGGTTTACACATTCATAACAAATAACCGTCATTATTAGTAAGTAAGCCAAGAAACTCATTCATACTAGTGTACATGTGCAATAAATGCATGTGTAGCTAGTACATACAAGTCTCGTTCATGTACTAATACCAATAACTATCATGTCTATAGTAATTTTCATATGCATCCAATCCATTGAACAAGACTATTCATTTTATAAAAGACAATAAATCAATCAAATGTTTGCGAAATCCTGTAATTACAATTATCTAGCTCAACAATGTTATTTAGACAATTGTAGTTTAATTACATAATTATGAATATATATATATATATATATATATATGCATTTTCTTTTCAGAAGGAAAACAATAAGTTCCAACATAGGACAAATCTCCATACACTCTCAACTATTTCTACTCATCCTTCCTCCCTAACTTACTTCCATCTTCCATTCCTATCCTTCCTCTGTTGATCTATCTTGGAGCGTCAACTATATTGACCTAACTCCAAATAGAACCCGTAAGTGGAAGTGTCACTACCTTGACCAAGCTTCCCCAGCAGGCAACTGACAATCATCATCACACGTTTAGGGGAGTGTGAGCTAACATCATCCTCCAATGACTTCAGGTTTCATAGGATACACGGTGGGAAATGCCTCCACCCCTCCTAATCATAACTAGGGTCCACACCCTACAATGGAATATATAGTGGCACCGTGTTGCTGGAAGTTTTGTCATTGTCTATTTAGTTTTGGGCAGTCTCACCACCTGAAATCATGCACTGGTCCACATATCATAGCAATGCATCCAAACCAATATAATTTCACATACAAAGATTAATACCATATTGTTTCTTGGCCAGTGGTCATGACATCCATTTTCATCATCATTATCCCTTGGCTATTTCATAGCCTGTAACCTGCAGATTAGTCTGTAACACAAACTCATAAATTTCTATGTATTATCATCATGTAATTGCATACCACCATAATTTCAATTCGGTATCCGCGTACCAACAACTTTAACATCAAAATTTTCAAGTTAGAAATAGATCTCATATTATCCCATAATTCAATTAATGACACCCATTCATAAAAATATCGCTTACATAATAGATTGCATCATATCCAACATTATTCAAATAGCATTTAAACCTTCAGAGGATTCTCATTCACACAATATGTCGCATCATATCCATCATCATCAATAACATTTAAACATTCATAAAATTTACATTCTCACAATATATCGCATCATAACCATCATTATCCAAATACATTTAAACAGTCATAAAGATTTATACGTCTTAAAAGTTCAAGTGTATCATTTAATAGTTTCACTTGTGAATAGAAAATAAAAGTGTGTAGGCCTCAGGTAATCCTGGTTGTCTAAGTCAAAAGGTGGTGTTACATACACCCAACCTTCGAGAAACATATTCTTGAGGTGGTCAAAAAAGTGAGGGATAGTCTCGCCGTAATGTCTCGGCGTCTTCCCAAGTAGCAGATCCTGGACTATACTTGTCCCATTGGACCTTAACTTGGTCTACTAGACGGTTCCTGAGCTGTCAGACTCTACGTTCCAATATGCGTAACGGTTCTACCGTGAGAGTTCCCACGTCTGATACCTGCAATTCCTTCCAATTTAGCTTATGTGATTCATCAGCAACATAATGACGTAAAACAGATACATGAAAAACATTATGAGTTTTATGTAGGTGGGGTGGAAATACGAGACGATAGGCAACGGGTCCAATTTTCTCTTGGATTCTGAATGGTCCTATAAATCGAGGTGACAACTTTGTCCCCTTCCCAAACCGTATGGTACTCTTGTTAGGCCTGATATGAATGAAAACCTGGTCTCCCACTTCATAACTTCGGTCGATCCTGTGTGCATCCACATAACTTTTCTGCCTATCCTGTGCTTCCTTTAGTCTCTGCCTAATTTGAATCACCTGGTCCTCCATCTCTTGAATCAATTCTGGCCCAACTGTTACTTGGTCTTCTAATCTATACCAACTCAATGACATTCTGCATGGCCTTCCATACAGAGCTTCGTAGGGTGGCATTACGATGGAGCTATGAAAACTGTTATTGTAGGCAAACTCTACCAAAGGTAGGTACTTCTCCCAATGGGTTTGATTATCCATGACATACATACTAAGCATGTCTTCCATGACTTGATTTACTCTCTCAGTTTTTCCATCTGTTTCAGGATGATAAGTTGTGCTTAAGTTCAACTGAGTCCCCAATGCTGACTGCAAACTTGTCCAAAACCTAGAAGTGAATCTGGAGTCCCTATCTGAAATGATCTTTTTAGGTATCCCATGCAAATGGATGACCTCACTTATAAACACACGTGCCACATCAGTGACATTGTAGGTGTCTCTAACCAGAATAAAATGAGCACTCTTGGTTAACTTATCAACTATCACAAGAATGGCATTGTGTCTATGAAATGTGAGCGGCAACCCCACCACAAAATCCATAGAGATAACTTCCCAATTGGACATAGGAACATCATGTGGTTGTAGGAGGCTTGTCAAGTGATGGTGGCCGGCTTTCACTTGTGGACACTCTAGGCATTTTGCAACGAAATGGACTACATCGCTCTTCATGCCTACCCAGAAGAAGAGCTTCATCATGTCTGCGTACATATTCTTCACACCCAGATGCACACAATAAAGTGCTCTATGGACTTCCTTCAGTATGGTGCTTCGAATATCCCCATCGTCAGGAATGTACATCCTTCCCCAATATCTCAATAGTTCGTCTGCTTCCAGACTATATCCTTCATACTTTGGATCTAATTGCCTCCCACTCTGGAGGTTTGAAGTAACCTTTCAATACCAATTGTCTCCCTGGATTTGCGTCAACACGCATTCCCTCAAATTGACCTTTAAGGGTACCAAGCAGAAGACTCGTGGTCTCCTACTCAAGGCATCTGCGACCACATTTTCCTTCCCCCTGATGTATGAAATACCAAAATCATACTCACTCATAAACTCACTCCATCGCCTTTGTCTGGCATTCAGATCCCTTTGAGTGAAGAGATGTTTTAAACTTTGATGGTCCATTTTGAGCTCAAAGTTTTGCCCCACAAGATAGTGCCTCCAAATTTTAAGAGCTAGCATTACAACCGCCAACTCCAAATCATGAGTCACGTATAGCTCTTTGTGTTTCTTCAACTTCCTTGACGCATAAGCTATCACTCCTCCATCCTACATTAGCACGGCCCCCAACCCTTGCTTCGAGGCATCCGTGCAGACTATGAAGTCCTTTTCCATATCCGACACTTGTAGAATTGGTGCACTAGTTAGTAATATCTTAAGCTCAATGAATGCACTATCACATTCTTTTGTCCATTCATACTTGACGCCCTTGCGTTGCAGAGTGGTGATGGGTTTCACTATTTTAGAGAATCCCCACAAATCTTCAATAATAACTTGCTAGCCGCATGAAGCTTCTCACTTCATGGGCATTTTTCGGCACTGGCCACTCCATAATGGCCTTTACCTTTTCTGGGTCCATAGAGATTCATTCATCGGAAATGATATGACCTAAATAGTGGATCTCTTTCTGGAAGAAGGAACACTTCGACAACTTCCCATACAATTTGTTCTCTCTAAGGCAGGATAACACCACTCGTAAGTGTTCCTCATGTTCTCTTTCATTCTTGGAATAGATGAGGATGTCATCTAGAAAGACTTGTACAAAACAGTCTAAGTACTTCCAGAATACGTCGCTCATGAGGCTCATGAATACTACTGGCGCATCGGTCAATCCGAAAGGTACTACGATGAACTTGTAATGTCCAAACTGGGTTCGAAAGGTAGTTTTAGGAATATCACCTTCCTTAATCCTTAACTGGTGATACCCTAATCGTAAATCAATCTTTGAGAATATCACTGCTCCTTTCATCTGATCAAAGAGGTCATATATTTGCGGAATTGGGTACCTATTTTTCACTGTAGCACGGTTCAAGTCCCTATAATATATACACAGTCGTAAGGAACCATCCTTCTTCTTCACAAAAATTATTGGTGCACCCCAAGGTGAGACACTGGGCCTTATTATCCCTAAGTCCAGTAACTCTTTCAACTGCATTTGCAACTCACAAATTTTTGGCGCCATCATCTGATACGGAGTCTTGGAAATTGGTTCTACACCAGGTTTTAGCTCAATAGTAAAATCAAGCTCCCTCTTAGGAGGTAACCCCGACAACTCGTTCAGAAAAACATCCTTAAATTCTGACAATACCGAGTACTGATCCAAGGACGGTCCCTTCCTTTCATTCACTGCTTCCACTACATACAGTCGACACCCTTGCCTCAAGCATCGCTTAACCTTCATGGTTGAGATAAAGCGTAATGACACCTTTCTCTGAACACCCTGGATCTCTACTGGTCTTCCTTCATCATCGACACAAAGCACCCTTTTTGCGAAACAATCTACCAAATCTCGATGAGATTCTAACCAATCCATTCCAATGATTAGGTTGTACGCCCCGAGAGCAGTAACGTAAACCTTCAACCTAGTAGTACACACTCCCAGGTCTACTATACAATTATCAACACTAGGTCCTACCNCTTGTTTTTCCCCCGAAGCCATCTCGACTTGTTTAAAGTCATCGTGCTCGTAGGCTGCCAACCCACTCTTTTCTAATGCAGATGGTGAAATGAAACTATATGTAGCACCAGAATCAAATAAAATCTTAACATCGATATGATTTAGCGTACCTGATGACTCCACCACCGTGGATTGATGTTCGACCTGGCGATTATTAACCACTTCATAAATCTGTTGGTTGCTACTTGCTCTTCCCATCGAGGCCTTTCCTTCTCTATGCACAAATACTGATTGTAACTCTGGGCAGTTACGCTAGTAATGGGGTCCTCCGCACCCCCAACAGGGAACACGGGATTGAACCTGCGCATTGTTATGTGACTGTCTCTTAAATGAGTTCCTTCCCCTGGAACCCCTACCCCTACTAGCTACTCCCTGTGATGTTCGTGGACCTATCTGTGTTGTTGGTGATGAACGAGATGTTGCACTTGTTGCCATTGAAATTCTTGCGGCTACTGTCCTTGGTGCAACTTTGTTACCATATGGAGGTGGCCTTGAGCCCCCTCCCCTGGGAAATGTCCTAGGGGCCTTCCCCACAAATCCAGGATGATGCGGAAAGGTCGGTCTCGTACCTCCAGTTAAGTTCATGTGTTCCTCCACATAACGCGCATTTTCCATATCTTCCGCTACTGAAGACGGTTTCCACATCCACACCATAGCCCTTATCTTAAGGTTTAGCCCATAGACAAAGCGTTATGCCTATCATTGGTCATTATCCATGTATGAAACATATTTGACCAATTCCATAAACCTGATCTCATATTCTTCTACGGTTTTGTTTCCCTGTACTAAGGCATGAAACGCTCCTACCTGTTGTTCCTCATAGTAAGCTGGCAGATATTTCCTTCAGAACCTCTCCTCGAAAAGTTCCCAAGATACGGTGTTCAGGGTAAGATGCAGTTGCCTTTCCAGGTTGCCCCACCAGTTCAAGACATTGTCTCTCAACTAAAAAATTGATATCTTTGCCTTTGAAGTGGAGGCATAGTCCCTTAAGGCAAAACACCTTGTCATGCCTTCCAACCATGCTTCGCCACGTTCACTAGCACGACCCCCGACAAACTCCGGAAGTTTGATCTTCTACAGTTCTCTAGTGATGTCTTCTAACCCCTTTCTTTATAGTTCAAGTCATATTCTATCAATGTCCTTAGAAAATGTATGATTCTAGGTTTCGTTCTATTTAATATGCATGAGTTAAAAGTTCCCATATTATTTGCAAAGGAAACACATAGATTTTTTTAAAAAAACTTTCCCAAAACTTCCCTCTCGTAATATGTCAAACACAAACCAACCTCTTCATATGATGAAAATGCCCCGGCATTAAAATATGAAAAACAAAATCTGGGTTTACAATGTGACGAACATAGTAATGTTAAACTTGTCGAGCATAGTAACATTGCACAATGATGAACAAAGTAACATTAGAATGTGATGAATATAGTAACATCTCAATCGTTTGAACATAGTAATGTCACAATGTGATCAACATAAACTGACGCCAAAATGTGACAAACATAGACATGTTGTTGTAATGTGGATATTAATGTCGCAATGTGACATTCATAAATAGACATTGTAATGTGTCGCGCATCACCTTGTCGTTGCAATGTAAAAAAAAATTGAAAACATCATAATGTGTCAAACATAGTAACGTTGCAATCTACCACACATAGTAATGTCTCAATGTGACAAACATATACATATGAACATATTAATGTTGAAATGTATCAAATAGAGTAATGTCATACACTAACGAACATAGTAACGTTGCAATTTGACAAACATAATAATGTTGCAATAAAATAAATATAGTAATGTCTCAATGTGATGAACATAAAATGGAGTCACATTGTGACAGACATAGGCATGTCATCGCAATATGAAAAACATAAACAAACATTGCAATGTGTCACATATTTCCTCATTGTTGCAATGTGACGAACATTTCCTCACATTGCAATGTGACACACATATCCCGATGTTGCAATGTGACAAACATTTCAAAACGTCGCAATGTGTCAAACACAATAACATTTCAATCTACCAAACATAGTAACGTTACAATGTGATGAACATATATAGACATCTCAATGTGATGAACATATACAAAAATTGCAATGTGACAAACATATCCCTATCATCGTATTGTGAACAACATAAAAAAGAATTGCAATGTGATTAAAATAGCACTATCGTGGCAATGTGAGGAACATATCATTGTGTTGCAATGTAATGCACATATCCTTATGTCGCATTCTCATAGACATTTCCAAACATTTTAATGGGACGAACACATCCCATTTTCACAATGTTATGTACACAATCCACTATCTTAATGTGACAAACATAGACCAACAATGCAATGAGATGAAAATTTATCGACGTTGCTATGTGACGAACATAACCCGTTGTTGGACTATGAAAAACCTATTTTAAAACAATAATGTGAGAAAAAAAAAACGTTCTTCATAATTTGATTACTATAACCTTACAATGCCATGTGACATCACAATGTGATGAATAAAACATGATCAACATCGCAATGTAGTAGTTCCATAGTACACTTTGGTTAAACATAATCAAAATGGCCCACCATAATCAGATCCACATGGTGGATGAATTTTATCCATGAGCATGGTCAACCACCATAAACCCAGTTCAACCATATTCAACCATCATTGTGGTCAACCATATTCAACCATGTTGAAGGACAACCACGATCAACTATAGTCAACCTTTCATTCCCAAAGTCAACGAAGGTCTATCAAACTTAACCATGGTCATGGTCAATCATTGTTAACCATGGTCATTTCCAATTAATGTATTAATAATTTAATACTTTATTACTAATGTATAACTACTTTAATAATGTATTTCTTAATGTATTGATAACTTCTTTTTTTAGAAAGAAAATGTAAATTTATTTATTCGAAGAGAGAATATTTACATTGTGTTGTAGTACATCCCTAATGGAAAATACTAATGTTCCCAAAATATACAAAAATTTTCAATGTATAAGACTAGATATATTAATAAAAGATTCTAAAAAAGTGATTCCTTTTAGAAAACAACATGCTCCACATAAATTGATCTAGTAGATAGTCGATTATGTAGATAGATCAATAATATGATTTGCTTTCATAAAATGCCTTTGAAGCTCCATGCATTTAGTATTTTCTCTGTAAGAACCTAATTTAACAAAGCCTAATAAAATTCATAAATCTAAACATAAAATTTCTTTCAATTTAAAAGCAATTTCATTATTTAGCATATAAGCATACAACAGCATGATGATAACCACATAATATAGCATAATAATATTTACGAGCAGATTATAATCAATTTCATAACACAGCAGAATAATGAAATGGCTTACCTCTAACTAATGCTACTGTTGTCCCCAACACTGCTTGATGCACTGCCCAAAACCGTCTAACCACCTAGTTAGCTAGGAACAGAGCCTCTTCGGCTCCCTATCTCCAGGATTCCGTAAGGATTCCTGGCCCCCGAGCCCAAAACTCCCAGCAACCGATGCTCCCCTGTGACAGTCCACCAAACCCCCAAACCAGAAAAAAACCCACCAAAAAATACAGTCCATAATCTCCAATTATGCTTCCTTTCCCCAAATTCCCAAAAGTCTCTCTCTCGAATGCCTCTGCCCCCTCATATCCTCCTTCTCATTCACCGCCTCCTCCCTTCATTCAATTCCACCCACCTTATCCCTCCATTCAATACCTTATCCCTCCATTCAATACCCTTTCCATCCATTCAATGCCTTATCCCTTCATACATTAAGTTTTCTAATAAATAAATTAAAAATTATTAAGCCTTTAATTCATTACCCAAACATTAAATGAGTTAATTAATTAATTAATCAACATATATTAAACAATAATTAATTAATTAATTAATTAATCAATATTATTAATAAATAATCATTAGTTAACTAATACACATTAGGACAGTTAATTATTTACTTAATTATACTTGATAAATCTTAAGCAATCATTTAGCTAGGGTTGTTACAAACACCCACCCTTCAGGAAACTTCGTCCCGAAATTAAAGTATTTCATGATACAAGGAAAAAAAGAACATGGTTCACACATTCATAACAAATAACCGACATTATTAGTAAGTAAACCAAGAAAACTCATACATACTAGTGTACATGTGCAAGAATGCATGTGTAGCTAGTACATACAAGTCTCATTCATGTATTAATATCAATAACTATCATCTCTATAGTAATTTCCATATGCATCCAATCCATTCAACCAGACTATTCATTTTATAAAAGACAATAAACCAATCAAATGTTTGTGAAATCCTTTAATTACAATTATCTAGCTCAACAATGTTATTTAGACAATTGTAGTTTAGTTACATAATTATGAATATTCATATATATCCATTTTCTTTTCAGAAGGTAAACAATAAATTCCACCATAAGACAAATCTCCACACACTCTCAACTATTTCTACTCATCCTTCCTCCCTAACTTACTTCCATCTTCCATTCCTATCCTTCCTCTGTTGGACTATCTTGGAGCGTCAACTATACTGACCTAACTCCAAATAGAACCTGTAAGCGGAATTGTCACTATCTTGACCAAGCTTCCCCAGCAAGCAACTGACAGTCATCATCACACGTCTACGGGAGCATGAACTAACATCATCCTCCCATGACTTCAGGTTTCGGAGGATACACGGTGGGAAATTCCTTCACCCCTCCTAATCATGACTAGGGTCCACACCCTACAATGGAATGTATAGTGGCATCGTGTTGCTGGGAGTTTTGTCATCGTCTATTCAGTTTTGGGCAGTTTCACCTCCTGAAATCCTGCACTGGTCCACATGTCATAGCAATGTATCCAAACCAATATAATTTCACATATAAAGATTCATACCATATTGTTTCTCGGCCAGTAGTCATGACATCCACTTTCATCATCATTATCCCTTAGCTATTTCATAGCCCATAACTTGC
The DNA here is from genome assembly GCA_009831015.1 of Picea engelmannii. Lineage (NCBI taxonomy): Eukaryota > Viridiplantae > Streptophyta > Pinopsida > Pinales > Pinaceae > Picea > Picea engelmannii. Next base: position 77,093 of record ML780716.1, on the reverse strand, counting down.
AGATTAGTCTGTAACACAAACTCATACATATCTATGCATTATTATCATGTAATTACATACAACTATGATCTCAATTCGGTATCCCCATACCAACAACTTTAACATCAAAGTTTTCAAGTTAGAATAGATCTCATAATATCCCATAATTCAATTAACATTACCCATTCATAGAATTATCATTTACATAATAGTTTGCATCATTTCCAACATTATTCAAATAACATTTAAACCCTCATAGGATTCTCATTCACACAATGTATCGCATCATATCCATCATTATCAATAACATTTAAACATTCATAGAATTTACATTCACATCTATATCGCATCATATCCATCATCATCAATAACATTTAAACATTTATAAAGGTTCATACATCTTAAAAGCTCAAGTGTATTATTTAATAGTTTCACTTGTGAATAGAAAATAAAGGTGTGTAGACCTCAGGTAATCCTGGTTGTCTAAGTCAAAAGGTGGTGTTACATACACCCAACATTCGAGAAACATATTCTCGAGGTGGTCAAAAGAGTGAGGGATAATCTCATCGTAATGTCTCGACGTCTTCCCAAGTAGCAAATCTTGGACTATACTTGTCCCACTGGACCTTAACTTGGTCTACCAAATGGTTCCTGAGCTGTCGGACTCTACGGTCCAATATGCGTAACGATTCTACCATGAGGGTTCCCGCGTTCGATACCTGCAATTCCTTCCAATTTAGTTTATGTGATTCATCAGCAACATAATGACGTAGAACAGATACATGAAAAACATTATGAGTTTTATGCAGGTGGGGTGGCAGTACGAGACGATAGGCAGCGGGTCCAATTTTCTCTTGGATTCTGAACGGTCCTATAAATCAAGGTGACAACTTTGTCCCCTTCCCGAATCGTATGGTACTCTTATTAGGCCTGATACGAATGAAAACCTGGTCTCCCACTTTATAAATTTGGTCGGTCCTGTGTGCATCCACATAAATTTTTTGCCTATCTTGTGCTTCCTTTAGTCTCTTCCTAATCTGAATCACCTGTTCCTCCATCTCTTGAATAAATTCTGGCCCAACTGTTACTCGATCTTCTAATCTATCCCAAATCAATGGTGTTCTGCATGGCCTTCCATACAGAGCTTTGTAGGGTGGCATCTGATGGAGCTATGAAAACTGTTATTGTAGGCGAACTCTACCAAAGGTAGGTACTTCTCCCAATGGGTTTGATTATCCATGACATACATCTTAAGCATGTCTACCATGACTTGATTTACTCTCTCAGTTTTCCCATCTGTTTCAGGATGATAAGTTGTGCTTAAGTTCAACTGAGTCCCTAGGGTTGACTGCAAACTTGTCCAAAACCTAGAAGTGAATCTTGAGTCCCTATCTAAAATGATCTTCTTAGGTATCCCGTGCAAATGGATGACCTCACTTACAAACACGCATGCCACATTAGTGACATCGTAAGTGTCTCTGACCAGAATAAAATGAGCACTCTTGGTTAACTTATCAACTATCACAAGAATGGCATTGTGTCTATGAGATGTGAGCAGCAACCCTACAACAAAATCCATAGAGATGACTTCCCACTTGGACATAGGAACCTCATGTGGTCGTAGGAGGCCTGCCGGGTAATGGTGGTCGTCTTTCACTTGTTGACACTCTAGGCATTTGGCGATGAAATGGACTACATCGCACTTCATTCCTACCCAGAAGAAGAGCTTCCTCATATCTGCATACATTTTCTTCACACCCGGATGTGCACAATAAAGTGCTCCATGGGCTTCCTTTAGTACGATGCTTCGAATATTCCCATCTTCATGGATGTACATCCTTCCTCGATATCTCAATAGTCTGTCTGCTTCCAAATTATATCCTTCATACTTTGGATCTAATTGCCTCCCACTCTGGAGGTTTGAGGTAACCTTTAAATACCAACTGTCTCCAAGGAGTTGTGTCAACACACATTCCCTCGAATTGACTTTTAAGGGTACCAAGGAGAAGACACGTGGTCTCCTACTCAAGGCATATGCAACCACATTTTCCTTTCCCTTGATGTATGAAATACAAAAATCGTACTCACTCATAAACTCACTCCATCGCCTTTTCCTGGCATTCATATCCATTTGAGTGAAGAGATGTTTTTAACTTTGATGGTCCGTTTTGAGCTCAAAGTTTCTCCCCACAAGATAGTGTCTCCAAAGTTTCAAAGCTAGCATTACAACTGCCAACTCTAAATCATGAGTAGTGTAAATCTCTTCGTGTTTCTTCAAATTCCTTGATGCATAAGCTATCACTCCTCCATCCTGCATTAGCACGGCCCCCAACCCTTGCTTCAAGGCATCTGTGCAGACTGTGAAATCTTTTTCCATATCCAACACTCGTAGAATTGGCACGCTAGTTAGTAACCTCTTAAGCTCGATGAATGAACTATCACATTATTTTGTCCATTCATACCTGACCCCCTTGCACTGCAAAGTGGTGATGGGTTTCGCTATTTTAGAGAACCCTTCCACAAATCTCCGATATTAACCTGCTAGCCCCATGAATCTTCTTACCTCATGGGCATTTTTCGGCACTGGCCATTACATAATGGCCTTTACCTTTTCTGGGTCCACAGAGATTCCTTCACCGGAAATGATATGACCTAAATAGTGGATTTCTTTCTGGAAGAAGGAACACTTCGACAACTTCCCATATAATTTGTTCTCTCTAAGGAAGGACAACACCACTCGCAAGTGTTCCTCATGTTCTCTTTCATTCTTGGAATAGATGAGGATGTCATCTAGAAAGACTTGTACAAAACGGTCTAAGTACTTCCGAAATACTTCGTTCATGAGGCTCATGAATACTGCTGGCGCATTGGTCAATCTGAAAGGTACTACAACGAAATCGTAATTTCTAAACCGAGTTCGAAAGGCAGTTTTAGGAATATCGCCTTCCTTAATCCTTAACTAGTGATACCCTGGTCGCACATCGATCTTTGAGAATATCATTGTTCCTTTCATCTGATCGAAGAGATCATCTGTTTGTGGCATTGGGTACTTATTTTTCACTGTAGCACATTTCAAGTCCCTGTAATCTATACACAATCGTAAGGAACCATCCTTCTTCTTCACAAAGATTACTGGTGCACCCCAAGGTGAGACACTGGGCCTTATTATCCCTAAGTCAAGTAGGTCTTTCAACTGCATCTGCAACTCACAAAGTTCTGGCGCTGTCATCCGATACGAAGTCTTGGAAATTGGTTCTGCACCAAGTTTTAGCTTAATAGTAAAATTAAGCTCCCTCTCAGGAGGTAACCCCAGTAACTCTTTCAGAAAAACATCCTTAAATTCTGACAATACCGGGTACCGATCCAAGGAGGGTCCCTTCCTTTCATTCACCGCTTCCACTACATACAATCGACACCCTTGCCTCATGCACCGCTTAACCTTCATAGTTGAGATAAAGCGTAGAGACACCCGTCTCCGTACACCGTAGATCTCTACTAGTCTTCCTTCATCGTCGACACAAAGCACCCTTTTTGCGAAACAATCAACCAAAGCTCGATGAGCTTCCAACCAATCCATTCCAATGATTAGGTCATACTCCCCGAGAGCAGTAACGTAAACCTTCAACCTGGTAGTACACACTCCCAGGTCTACTATAAAATTATCAATGCTAGGTCCTATCGCTTATTTTTCCCCCGAAGCCATCTCAACTTGTTTAAATTCATCATGCTCGTAGGCTGCCAACCCACGCTTTTCTAATGCAGATGGTGAAATGAAACTATCTGTAGCACCAGAATCATATAAAATCTTAACATTGATATGATTTAGCGTACCTGATGACTCCACCACCGTGGATTGATGTTCTGTCTGGCGATTATTAACCATTGCGTAAATCTCGTGGCTGCCACTTGCTCTTCCCATCGGGGCCTTTCCTTCTCTATGCACAAATCCTGATTGTAACTCTGGGCAGTTATGCTGGTAGTGGGGTCCTCCACACCCCCAACAGGTAACATGGGATTGAACCTGCGCACTATTCTGTTACTGTCTCTGAAATGAGTTCCTTCCCCTGGAACCCCTGCCCCTACTAGCTGCTCCCTAAGACGGTCGTGGACCTGCCTGCATCGCTGGTGATGAGCGGGATGTTGCACTTGTTGCCATTGAAATCCCTGGGGCTATTGTCCTTGGTGCGACTCTATTACCATATGGAGGTGGCCTTGAGCCCCCTCCCCTGGGAAATGTCCTAGGGGCCTTCCCCACAAATCCAGGACAATGCGGAAAGGTCAGTCTCGTACCTCCAGTTAAGTTCATGTGTTCCTCCGCATAACACGCATTTTCCACAGCTTCCGCTACTGAAGACAGTTTCCACATCCACACCATAGCCCTTATCTTAGGGTTTAGCCTATAAACGAAGCATTCTTCCTGTCGTTGGTCATTATCCATGTATGAAACATATTTGACCAATTCCATAAACCTGATCTCATATTCTTCTACGGTTCGGTTTCCCTGTACTAAGGCATGAAACGCTCCCACCTGTTGTTCCTCATAGTAAGCTGGCAGATATTTCCTTTGGAACCTCTCCTCGAAAAGTTCCCAAGATACAGTGTATGGGGTAAGATGCAGTTGCCTTTCCCAGTTGCCCCACTAGTTCAAGGCACTGTCTCTCAACTGAAAAATTGTTATCTTTTCCTTTGAAGTGGATGCATAGTCCCTTAAGGCAAAACACCTTGTCATGCCTTCCAACCATGCTTCGGCACGTTCACTGGCATGACCCCCGGCAAACTCCGGAAGTTTGATCTTCTGCAGTTCTCTAGTGATTTCTTCGGGTGGAGGTCCTCCCCCTGAATCCCTCGACACTTCTGGATTACCCATTCCAGATGGTGGAGGCTCCACTTCGATCCCTATTGGTTGACGCCCCTTTAAAGTCTCATTTACGGCCTCCAAAGAACGCAGTATGAGAGCTAGTTCAGGCGATGGTGGTGGTGACGCTGGCGGTCCCTGTGACGATGCCCCTCTACCTCGATTTCCTTGAGTCCTAACCATCCTGTGTAATGGCTGAATTAATTTAAACAACCATTGAATTACAACACAACAGTAAAATTTAAAAGTTACTTCATTACCACATAAAATTTAAAAGTTACTTCATTAGCACATTCGCAATCAAATTCATCATAATAATAAAATTTAATAACAAATTTTTATACAAAACAATGCATAATTCTTGGTAATTACCTGAACCTGATGCTATCAACCTGTGTTTGCCCGTCACTTGCTTCCTTCCCACTTCTGGAAAACACTACCCAAAACCGTCCTCCCTGCCAACTAGGTAGCTCCCTAGCCCCAGGATATCAACGGATATCCTGGCCCTCCGTGCCCAAAACCCCCAGCAACTCCAGTGCATTGTGTCAATACCACTCATGAATTTTCACTTCTCTCTGGAATACTCCCAGCTCCCAACATCCATCCCCAACTCCCCGTAGAATAATCCTCCCCTCCAACTCCTTTCCCCCTTATCCCTCCTTCACCGACTCCCCCCGCATTTACCTCCTCACCTAACTCCTTTATTACCTCCTTATCCTCCCGTCGTTAATACCCCTTATCCCTCCTTTATTATTTTATCCTCATGTATTTAATATGTTATCCCTTGTGGGATACGTAACTTAATTTATCAATAAAGTTTATTATCCTCAATTTTATTTCTTTACCTTATTTATTAATGAATTAATTAATACTTAATTTAATCATTGACACTCATCAATAACTAATTAATAATAATTAATTAGTTAATGCTATTTTAAGAAATAAATATAGTTTAGCTAATCTTTTAGGATTATATTATTAATTAATTATAATTAATAATCAAGGGTCGTTACATACACCCACCCTTCAGGAAACTTCGTCCC
>ML780716.1:53613-67936 GCA_009831015.1 Picea engelmannii | reverse complement strand
ATTCAGATCTCTTTGAGTGAAGAGATGTTTTAAACTTTGATGGTCTGTTTTGAGCTCAAAGTTTCGCCCAACAAGATAGTGCCTCCAAAGTTTCAGAGCTAGCATTACAGCTGCCAACTCTAAATCATGAGTCACGTATAACTCTCCGTGCTTCTTCAACTTCCTTGATGCATAAGCTATCACTCCTCCATCCTGCATTAGCACGCCCCCCAACCCTTGCTTCGAAGCATCCGTGCAGACCGTGAAGTCCTTTTCCATATCTGGCACTCGTAGAATTGGCGCACTAGTTAGTAACCTCTTAAGCTCAATGAATGCACTATCACATTCTTCTGTCCATTCATACCTGACCCCCTTGCGTTGCAAAGTGGTGATGGGTTTTGTTATTTTTGAGAATCCTTCCACAAATCTCTGGTAATAACCCGCTAGTCCCATGAAGCTTCTCACCTCATGGGAATTTTTCGGCACTGGCCACTCCATAATGGCCTTTACCTTTTCTGGGTCCACAGAGATTCCTTCGCCGGAAATGATATGACCAAAATAGTGGATCTCTTTCTGGAAAAAGGAACACTTCGACAGCTTCCCATACAATTTGTTTTCTCTAAGGCAGGACAACACTATTCGCAAGTGTTCCTCATGTTCTCTTTCATTCTTGGAATAGATGAGGATGTCATCTAAAAAGACTTGTACAAAACGGTCTAAGTACTTCTGGAATACACCGTTCATGAGACTCATGAATACTGCTGGCGCATTGGTCAATCCGAAAGGTACTACAACAAACTCGTAATGTCCAAACCGAGTTCGAAAGGCAGTTTTTGGGATATCACCTTCCTTAATCCTTAGCTGATGATACCCTGATCGCAAATAGATCTTTGAGAATATCGCTGCTCCTTTCATCTGGTCGAAGAGGTCATCTATTCGCGGCATTGGGTACCTATTTTTCACTGTAGCACGGTTCAGGTCCCTGTAGTCTATACACAGTCATAAGGATCCATCCTTCTTCTTTACAAAAATTATCGGTGCGCCCCAAGGTGAGACACTGGGCCTTATTAGCCCTAAGTCTAGTAACTCTTTCAACTGCATTTGCAATTCACAAAGTTCTAGCGCTGTCATCTGATATGGATTTTTGGAGATTGGTTCTACACCATGTTTTAGCTCAATTGTAAAATCAAGCTCCCTCTCAAGAGGTAACCTTGGTAATTCGTTCGGGAAAACATCTTGAAATTCTGACAATAACGGATACTTATCCAATGAGGGTCCCTTCCTTTCATTCACTGCTTCCACTACATAAAGTCGACACCCTTGTCTCAAGCATCGCTTAACCTTCATAGTGGATATAAAGCGAAACGACACTTTTCTCTGTACACCCTGTATCTCTACTGGTCTTCCTTCATCATCGAAACAAAGCACCCTCTTTGCGAAGCAATCTACCAAAGCTCGATGAGCTGCTAACCAATCCATTCCAATGATTAGGTCATATGCCCCGAGAGCAGTGACATATACCTTTAACCTGGTAGTACACACTCCCAGGTCTACTATACAATTATCGACACTAGGTCCTACTGGTTGTTTTTTACCCGGAAGCCATCTCGACTTGTTTAAAGTCATCGTGCTCGTAGGCTGCCAACCCACTCTTTTCTAATGCAGATGGTGAAATGAAACTATCTGTCGCACCAGAATCAAACAAAATCTTAACATTGATATGATTTAGCGTACCTGATGACTCCACCACCGTGGATTGATGTTCGGCCTGGTGGTTATTAACTGCTGTGTAAATATGGTGGTTGCTACTTCCTCTCCCCATCGGTGACTTTCCTCCTCTATGCACGAACCCTGATTGTAACTCCGGGCAGTCACGCTGGTAATGGGGTCCCCCGCACCCTCAACAAGTAACACCAGATTGAACCTGTGCACTGTTATGTGTCTGTCTTTGAAATGAGTTCCTTCCCCTGGAACCCCTGCCCCTACTCGTTGTTCCCTGAGATGGTCGTGGTCCTGTCTGCACCGTTGGCGATGAACGAGATGCTGCACTCGCTGCCATTGAAATCCCTGCAGCTACTGTCCTTGGCGCGAATCTGTTACCATATGGCGGTGGCCTTGAGCCTCCTCCCCTAGGAAAAGTCCTCAGGGCCTTTCCTATGAACCCCGGGCGATGTGGAAATGTCGGTCTTGCACCCCCAGTCAAGTTCATATGTTCTTCCACGTAACGCGCATTTTCCACCGCCTCTGCTACTGAAGACGGCTTCCACATCCTCACCATAGCTCTTATCCTAGGGTTCAATCCATAGACGAAGCGCTCTGCCTGTCGTTGGTCGTTATCCATATACGACACATATTTGACCAGTTCCATAAACTTGATCTCATATTCTTCTACAGTTTTGTTTCCCTGTACTAAGGCATGAAATTCCCCAACCTGTTGTTCCTCGTAGTATGCCGATAGATATTTCCTCCTAAACCTCTCCTCGAAAAGTTCCCAAGATACCGTGTCTGGGGTAAGCTGCAGTTGTCTTTCCAGGTTACCCCACCAGTTCAAGGCATTGTCCCTTAACTGAAAAATGGCGATCTTCGCCTTTGAGTTGGATGCATAGTCCCTTAAGGCAAAACACCTTGTCATGCCTTCCAACCATGCTTTCGCGCGTTCACTGGTGCGACCTCCGGCAAACTCCAGAAGTTTGATCTTCTGCAACTCTCGTGTGATGTCTTCAGGTGGAGGTCCTCCCCCTGAATCCCTCGACGCTTCTGGATTACCCGTTCCAGACGATGGAGGTTCCACTTCAGTCCCTGCCAGTTGTCGCCCCTTTAAAGTCTCGTTGATGGCTTCCAACGAGCGCAGTATGAGGGCTAGTTCGGGTGATGGTGGTGGTGGCGCTGACGGTGTTGGCGGTGCTTCCGACGACAATCCCCTGCCTTGAATCCCTCGCATCCTGACCGTCCTGTATGCTTTGACCTGCATCCACCAAAGTTGTCAGGGTGAGTTCCAGGATGTTTCAAATTGGTGCTACTCAAACTAGAAACAGGGTTAGGCGTAAGTTTTCTTTACTTGTCTGTAAACAGACGTTACTCCATTAGGCGATTGGCTAGGTTAGGGTTAGGTTTAAGCATCTAAGCTTCGTTTCTTCACCCCTACGAAAATAACTATTGGTTCCTTTGCCCTATAGCTACGCTAGCTTTTCACCTTACTCGCCACTTCCTAGGCTTACTCTCCTAATGCATATGCTACCCCCTTCCCGCTTGTCCTAGTCTGAGCCATTTTAATTTACGCTTACAACTTGATTAAAAATGACTCTCGACCTTATGTTTATTAATTTACGCCAAAAGGCGTACGCCTATTGACAAAGGGGCACAATCAATGATCTTTTAATCTTAATTAGCCTTAAACCCTTATCTGATGGCTACGCATTGAAGATGCTAGCATATTCTTAGCTGTCCTCCAACATCAATGGGTCAAATTTATCGTTCATAACTTTCTTGCATTTATCACAGTGTTCGTTAACATGTTTACTCCTTTTTTTTTAACATTTACCTAATCACATAAAAAAAATGTTGTAAGCTTATACAATTACCATGTTTAATGATTAAACAGGATTAAACCGCGACATCTGAATAATTATCCACAACTGTCAGCCATGTTTCGGCGTTCACCAACGCTATGTACCTTTCGGCGTTAGTGTTCTTCTTAAGACATCGCGTTAAGCACATACGTCCCTTTGTGGGCTTCTCCATTTGTGTCTTTGGCGCTTGATAGCTTGGCATGTGACCTGTATGGCTCTAAAAGGCGCTTGATAGCTTGGCATGTGGTCTTGGGTATGACAATTAAAGTATCTAAATGTGAAATTATTTGTAAAAGAAACAACGCATGGCGCGTTGGTAGGGCGGATTTTGTAGAAACTTGACCGGTGGGGAGGTTCGGGGTTCGATCCCCGCGGACTCCATAAATTTTTCTTAGCCCTATATTACTCAACTTAACTAATATTTTAATTAACTCTTAATAAAATTAATAAAGTTAATTAGTTAATAGTTTAATTAGTTTTACTTAACTTATTAATTAAACTTTATTAATTTCCTAATTATACTTTATTATATATATTTTTTCAAATGATATATATAAGAGAAAATTCAATAAATAACGATAATACGATATTTACAACTCAAATTAAAAGTAAAAAATAAAAAAAAATTAAAAAATTAAAAAAATAAAAAAAAAATACTTTGTATTGGCAACGTGGGGGTTGCATGTTGCCCACCTGCCCCAAGACTCTCGAGTCAGCAACGTGGGGCTTGCATGCGGCCCATGTGCCCTTCGTTCTCCTTATTTGGAATACCATGTGTATGCGCAGAATGGAACTACAGTGTGAAATCCAGGCTGGAAGACCAAATGCTTCAACCACTTACACAGTCTTTGCAGAGAATAACATTTCCGCAGGTTTGAGCTCTGGACCTCTGATGGTTGCAATTTCCTTATTGGAAGGCATTGGGGCAGGTGGAATAGAAGACAGGCGAGGGTATATGGTCTCCAAATTCCTGACTTCTCGTTCGCATTGTACTTTAACTTCTAATCTTTCATCCCCAACAACTTCTTGCCATGAAGGATTCATGACAAACCTAGGGGGGACAACACCAGGTGGTCTCAGGTACAATGGAGTCTTCCTGTATATTCTGCTTATTACAAGAAGAGTTTACAAATTTCATGTGCCACAATTGTCATCTCTGTCCTGCCATTGGGCAATGCAAATTACGAACATTATTGTCCTCCAAAATTGGATAAAATGACACTGGAATTGTGCATGTTACTCTCCTACCCAAATAAAGTTGTAGAGCTCGAAATTTCTCTGGGATGGCAGTAGGGACAGACAACTTGATTGTGTTGGCGGGGTAGAAGTATTCGTTATCGAGATGGTACCCATAGCGAACAAAACGAGGATTTTGGTCATGGGTAACCTCTGACACCAACACTTGAAGCCTGAACTTATCTGCACTCTTTGTTATGAATCCAAACTTCGTTGGATGAGCTTCCAATAGTTCTTTTGTAAACGAGTTGTCCCAAAATCTCTCCTCGCTTATCTTCATCTTTTAATTAAGTATTATTTGTAAAAATAATACGGTGTGGTGCGCCGGTTGGAGAAAGCCGAGTGGAGTTGTCGGGTAGATTTGGGGAGAAAGTGCAGAAACAGGGTAACCATAATTTCTAGTTTTAAAAGGAGCCATTGACATCTATTTTGAACAGTGAATGCAGGGGTTTTGTGTTCGAATCGTGAGGGTGCACAATTACAGCTGGGGTTTGTTGTTGAAGGGGCTTGAGGCTTTCTACCTTCTCCTTCTTACTGATGTCATAGAGACTGGCCCGACGGTAGAGATGCTCACGAATTCCGCCCCTCACATCTATCCGCATACTTTCTAACAAATGAATGCCATATTTTATCAGGTCGGTCACTTGTAGATAGTCAGACCTTCTGGTTTTTTTTTGCACATTACATTTGGATGGTAGACACCACAGATCTTCTATTATATCTTCTATTATATTTGATGATTATATAGCAGAAACCCTATTTTGTTTTGTTTGATAATGATATCTAAAGATATGTATAAATTTTAGCCATGGTGAGAATATGCCAAGCTCTCTTGCTTCTGAGGATTTTCACTCTTCTTTTTTTTTGTTTATGATATCTGTGCTCTGGAACAACAAGTTTTGGGAAACGGGTAGTCTTGAGAACATTTAAACCGTGTTTGAAAAAAAAAAATGTTACAGTACTTTGTGAGTATGCAAATTAGAGATGTAATAAAACCATACAGTTTATAAAATAATTTGTGAGACTTCTAGTATACAAATCTTAGTCTGGTGGCTCACGAATGATGTAATAATTGCGTGTATATTTCGTAATAACGTTCCCAGTCCTGAATTTATTTGGCAATAGTCAGAGATCCTGTAACATGTGAACGAAACTAATTATTTGTTCTGGTTCCAACCAGTGATTGTAACGACCATAGTTGTTTGGTCATAAGCTCAAAATTATTATATTTTTAATTGTTATACGAACTTATGTCTGTGATAATATCCGTTTAGGTCTCTGTCTAATACCATTCTTTTTTTTCTTCTTCACTCTCATTTCAATGTTGTGTCCTGCGTTCCACAATGTGGTTGTTATCGCTCACGCTTTCTTAGTGATTTCTCCATGGATATTTTAGACAAGAGACGTGCTTGTTGATTCATGATATGTTGTACATTAGTCTACTGTCTATTCATGCTAAATAGTAAATCATATGTTGTTCATGTCTTTATGTTGTTTTAAAAAAAATATTAATGAATCTACTCTCTCTCTCTCTCTCTCTCTCTCTCTCTCTCTCTCTCTCTCTCTATATATATATATATATATATATATATATTAACCCTCATATCTCGAAAGAATAGAATGATACTTAGAAACCCTTTTATTCGCAGTCTATGTATACACCTATTTGTATTGAATGCATCCTGTAAATTCTATGTAGCTAATAGAAACATCTTCTTGTTATATTAACAAAAATAATTTCCAGAAATATAATTTCAAAATAATTTCTAGAAATATAATGTTATATAAAGATATATGGTACTTACATAAAATCATGTTATCTTTACATTGAAAAAGGGTTTTTGTGTTCCTCTCTGGAATATTCCTATTAGCTGTAATATTGTTCAACTAGTTTTTATATTAAGTTTCTTTTTACGGTCTAATGCCATTTCTCATGTTTTGTTTGCAGGAGTTAGGGCTTGGAGTTGTTTGCAGGTTAAGCAGAGGGCAATTTGAGCTTGGAGTTTTGGCCCTTTAGGCCCAAATTTCAAACCTAGGCTCTGATACCAAATGTAATGGCTGAATTAATTTAAACAACCATTGAATTACAACACAACAGTAAAATTTAAAAGTTACTTCATTAGCACATAAAATTTAAAAGTTACTTCATTAGCACATTCGCAATCAAATTCATCATAATAATAAAATTTAATAACAAATTTTTATACAAAACAATGCATAATTCTTGGTAATTACCTGAACCTGATGCTATCAACCTGTGTTTGTCTGCCACTTGCTTCCTTCCCGCTTCTAGAAAACACTACCCAAAATCGTCCTCCCTGCCAACTAGCTAGCTCCCTAGCCCCAGGATATCAACGGATATCCTGGCCCTCCGTGCCCAAAACCCTCAGCAACTCCGGTGCACTGTGTCAATACCACTCATGAATTTTCACTTCTCTCTGCAATACTCCCAGCTCCCAACATCCATCCCCAACTCCCCGTAGAATAATCCTCCCCTCCAACTCCTTTCCCCCCTTATCCCTCCTTCACCGACTCCCCCTGCATTTACCTCCTCACCTAACTCCTTTATTACCTCCTTATCCTCCCGCCGTTAATACCCCTTATCCGTCCTTTATTATTTTATCCTCATGTATTTAATATGTTATCCCTTGTGGGATACGTAACTTAATTTATCGATAAAGTTTATTATCCTCCTTTTTATTTCTTTACCTTATTTATTAATGAATTAATTAATACTTAATTTAATCATTGACACTCATCAATAACTAATTAATAATAATTAATTAGTTAATGCTATTTTAAGAAATAAATATAGTTTAGCTAATCTTTTAGGATTATATTATTAATTAATTATAATTAATAATCAAGGATCGTTACATCCTGTATGATTTAACCTGCATCAACCAAAGTTGTCAGGGTGAGTTCAAGGACATTTCACATTTGCGCAACTTAAACTAGAAAACAAGGTTAGGCGTAAGTTTTTTTTTTACTTGTCTGTAAATAGACATTACTCTCTTTAGGGGAAGTGGATAGGTTAGGGTTAAGCATCTAAGCTTGGTGTCACTGCCTAAGAAAACTATTGACTCCCTCGCCCGGTAGCTATGCTAGCTTTGCACCATACTCGCCAATTTCTCTAACTTACCTGCCTAGTGTGCATAAAGCCCCCTCCCGCTTATCTTGGTCTAAGTCCTTATACTTTGCGTTTATAACTAATTGAGGTGCCTTCCAACCTAATGTTGATGAAATGAGCCTAAGGCTATCCTTCGATGCTTGACTCATGGGCTTTCCTTGCCGCCTTGTACATATGCGTTGAATTGTGTGACTCGGTGATTGCAGGTGGGAGTCTTGAAGATTGTAGAGTGGCCTTCGGGCATTGGAGCTTAGCGCTTGTGCGGTGTGGTTATGTATTGTTTCTAGACTTGTGGTCATATGATGTAGTGAGCCTGAGGCTATGCATTGAAGCTTGGTGCTTGTGCGCTGGGATTTGGTTCTTAGCTCGTGGACTTGGAGATTGGACCTCAGGCGCAATAATGTTGATTTTTCTTATTAAGTTAATCACCTTAGTTTTAAACCTTAAACATAGTTTTAAACCTTAAAAACCTAAATTTAAATCTTCAATTTAAAACATATATAATAACTTAATCCTTTAATTTAAAAAATATATCTTTTAAATTATTATTAAATTAAATCATATAATTTAACTTAAACCATTAATTTTAAATCTTTAATTGAAGATATATATAGTAATTTAAATATATATTTACCTAATTTAAATATTTACCATAATTAAAGCAATGGTAACTAATAAATTAATTTTAATTAATTATTATTATTATTATATATATATATATATATATATATATATATATATATTGTTAGTTAAAAATAAATAAAACAAATTACAAATTATTAAAAAAAAATTAAAACAATAAAAAATAAATAAATAAATTGAAACGGGCATCGTGGGTCCTCGCATGAGGCCCACGTGCCCCCTCCCTCTTCTACAGCTTGTCCACGCCAAATGAAATAAAACAATTAAATAAAAAATAAAAATAAAAATAAACAACTATGAAACCCTAACCCCAACTTACTCCTGCATTTTCCCTAATCTGTTGCTCCGCACGTGGTCTTTCGCTCATGGCTTCCATTGCTATGCTTACAGAGCTTCCGAGTGGATGCAGAGGTAGAGGTGGTCTGAAGCGCAGTTCATGGATGTGTAGTGCACCCCTATTGGGTCTCTCTCTCATGAGCTCCTCATGTCTTGAGGCTTGGCTGGTCAGGCGCTCGGTTTCAGCTACAAATGGTTTGGTTGGTATGCTCGTGGTTTTAGTTTTATTTTCTCTTAGTTTCATGAAATCCTGGAATGCACTCCTGATATTTTTGGTTTTGTTTGACTCTGTTTCAGCTACAAAAGATGCAAGCAACGGTGGGTTCTTCCCTTCTTTTTTTTGAGCGCTTAAGAGTTCTCCAGGAGAAGCCCCTTTGGCTGAGTATTCCAAGGTTTTCCCTCGTGTGTTCTATTAGTTAGGCTATGACAGGAACAAGTGTTTGTGGAAAATACCAAAGCTAGCACTGACTAGAGCTTCTATCAAATACTAGAGATATCAAACAGAGCTTCTAGCAAAGACAGCATGTATGGCCTAGTCAACTAACTCTAGCAACACATACATCTAGCCATTGTTTTGTATGGCGCATGGTATCCCATCTCCTCTCTCATATATGATGAATGGGTTGGTATGGATTGAACGAGTACCTCTCTTGTTGTCTGTTATCAACCTGGGTTTTTTTTCAAACCCCAGCTGCCTTACTTCTCGGGGTGCAATTAGAAAGAGCAAGCCATCTATTTCCTTTTCCTTGCTTCCATTGCTAGGTATACTTTCTCAGGTATGGTGTTGAAGGTGACTCGGGTATGTTTGACAAGGTATCCTATCTGTTATGGGGGGCCTTCTCTCCTGGGTATACTATAATGTGTTCCTTCTCCTCTCTTTCGGGTATGTAATTTGAATGGACTATGCTTCATGGGTATCATGTGATGGTGTA
The DNA here is from genome assembly GCA_009831015.1 of Picea engelmannii. NCBI lineage: Eukaryota > Viridiplantae > Streptophyta > Pinopsida > Pinales > Pinaceae > Picea > Picea engelmannii. The sequence goes on along the minus strand of ML780716.1, from coordinate 58,112 downwards.
CTCTCTCTTTTATGGTGGACTTCTCTCTTTCTCATTCGGTGGATCGATAGGGGAACTCGATCTTACCCCTCCGCTTTTCCATCCATCTTCTTCCTCAGAAGTTGGGCCACCTTTCAGTAGTTTAATTACTAATTACTCTCCTCTGTTCACCTGGCCTTAAAATTACAGAGATGGTGGTCTATGCAGGTCACGATACACTGGATGCAACTACTGGACGCAAAGACACAATTATGGATGTAGGGTTTGTGAGTATGAGTGACAGGAGCACACTATTGTCGAGCAGCTAGTATGGCAGTCTCTCTGATGGAGCACACTATTGGAACGTGGTGAGTAATGGGAGGTCGAGGTATCGTAACCTGGGCATTTTCTAAACTTTTCTTTGACACGTCCACTTCTTTCATGCAACATATAATCATCCCGAGTGTCAAGAGGCACTATTCATATCACACGCAACCAACCAAAACTGACAGAGTGACCTTTTTAGCGACATTAGTGGGGTGACAATCCAACACCTGTTAATTATTAATCTATCGTTCAATTGAGGATGCTATGAACATTGATTTACAATGATATGTTATGTTTAAATTTGTCATCAAAAGAATTTTGTAGCGAGGTGACTTTGTATCAGATCTTCCATAGAATCTTTCATTTAATCCATTACACGTCGGTAAAATTCTGAATAATTGGCCGCTCAGTTAAAATCCAATAGTAGATTGTCTGAAAATTCTGCAATGTTTCAATTCAGATCAACTGAAATCCTGTCGTGATAATTGTGGGCTTTTATCATCTTGGAATGATTGGATTCTGTGTTCATGAAGGTGACAAGAATTCCTTTAGAATAAAGCATCTCAGAGAATCGTATGAATATATGCAGGTTTGATGGAAACTTTTCCTAAATTTCACTTTGACTTGGACAATGTAAGGTTTATGTTATCTGCTTAATTTGTTCTCCCATCTACTCCATTTCTCTTTCAATATATTTTGCATGTTCATACATTAAATCTCTAATTGATGCAGCTTCATCTTCAATAATGGATGGTCGTTCCTCCTTGTGTATCGTCTCAGACTCTTCTTCCATGCTTTGTAAAGCCTTTTCTACCTGTTGTTGATGGGTCTCAATCATCTCAAGCTGTCTTTCCAGGCTATGTTGTGACTCCACCACTTTAGCAACTATTAAAATTGATTTAACATTTTCCACTTGTATATCATTATACCATTTCATTTTCAATTTGCTTATTATTTATATGTATATAGATCTGTTTATATATAGCCAAAATAATTGTGTGCTTGGCTTGCAGGTTAGGTGGGGTTGGAGCTGGAGCTTGGCCCAGGTTTATATCTAATTAAGGGTTTCAGGGCCCTGGGCTGCTTTCAATATATATATATATATATATATACCCTATATAGATTAGGGTTGTTTAAATTTCTAGGTGGGAAAAGTTCCATTCCTAAATTGGGTAGGTGGGTAGGCCCTGGTCCAAGTTTTTAAACCAGGGCTCTGATACCATGTGTAAGGTCTCTATCCCCACAGAGCCTTATAAAACACAGGTTAAAATAATAGAGAGTAGATAAATGTTTTTCTGTACAATTTAATCTTCAGCATTTAACCATAACTTATTCAGCATAAATTAAATTTATCCACAGCATGAAAGTAAATTTAATTAACAACCACATAACACAGCAAATTCATGAAATTACATACCTCTGTCTGATGCTAATTCCCCAATCTCTGGTTGTCCTCTCCGTTGCTCTATCCGAACTCTGCCCAAAACTGAATCTTTCCTCCCTGCCAGCTAGGAACAGAGCTTGTCCGGCTCCCTAGCTCCAGGATTTCATGAGGATTCCTGGCCCCCGAGCCCAAAACTCCCAGCAACCTGGTGCACCCCTGTAACGGTCCACCCAAACTCCAAACTAGGAAATACAATCTCTAATCTCCAAAATGCTTCCTCTTCCTCCCAATTTCCAAAAGTTCCCTTTTCCGAATGTCTCTCCCCCTCATATCCCCCTCACATTCACCGCCTCCTACCCTCCTTTAATGCCACCCACCTTATCCCTCCATTTAATACCTTATCCCTCCATTAAATGCTTCATCCCCTGCATACGTAAAGTTTTCTAATACTTAAATAAAAATTATTAAGCTTTTAATTCATTACCCAAACCTTTAATGAGTTAATTAATTAATTATAATATATAAACAATTAATAATTAATTAATTAATATTATTAATAAATAATCATTGTTTAACTAACATATATTAGGACAGTTAATTATTTAATTAATTATTCTTGATAAACCTTAAGCAATCATTTAACTAGGGTTGTTACACTTTTATAGAGGTTGTGGGCTTTAAGCGGAAGGTTTGCATAGGGCATAAGGTATGTTTCTGGTTCCCTCAAAGGTGCTTGTAGATTGTAGTAGACCTGCAAGAGGAAGGTTTGAGGATAGAGTAAGTATGTGGGCCCTTAAAAGGTGGCTAACATTATATTATTAGTTTTGAGGTTAATATGATTTTAAAATTAAAAAAATTTAAGGAGATTATTTTATCCATATCATTATTATATATATTTATTTGTTTACTATAAAAATAATTTTTTTTGGAAGGTGGCAAAATTTAGTATAAGTCACTAGTCAAAGGATAACATGATAATTATCACTAGCTACTATTATATTTGTAAATGCGGGCTAATTCATTACTGCTATTTTAGGAAAATCATGACATTTTAAATAGCTTATGGTGATTTTTAAGAGGACAAACTTTCACTTTTACCAAATAAATTGGAGTATTGAAACATTAACTTGTTTCCTTACATCAAAAGAAGATTGAAATTTAACCTCTTTTTTTTCGTAAGCTCGGCATCTATTCTATTAATATATAGTGGAGTAAAGTACAATCGAGAAAAAACAGTGTGGATAGTGTTGTGCCTGCCCTTAGTGGGAAACCAGGCGTGGAGTTGCCTGCCCTTAATGGGAAACCAGACATACCAAAAGCCGAGTTTTTATTATTTGTGTATCTTAAACTGGAAACCAGAGAAGTGTAAGGTCTCTATCCCCATAGAGCCTTATAAAATACAAGCTAAAATTAAAGAACGAAGAATTTTTATCCTGTACAATTCAATCATCAAAGTATAATCATTTATTATTCACATAAATTAAATTTATTAACAGCATGAAACTAAATTTAATTAACAACCACATAACACAACAAATTCATGAAATTCATGCCTCTGTCTGATGCTAATTCCCCAATCTCTGGTTGTCCTCTCCGCTGCTCTGCCCAAACTCTGTCCAAAACTGAATCTTTCCTCCCTGCCAGCTAGGAACAGAGCCTGTCCGGCTCCCTAGCTCCAGGATTCCGTGAGGATTCCTGGCCCCCAAGCCCAAAACTCCTAGCAACCTGGTGCACCCCTGTAACAGTGCACCCAAACTTCCAAACCAGAAAAATATCTAACCAGCAAACACATACAGTCCCTAATCTCCAAATGTTGCTTTCTTCCCCCCAAATTCCCAAAGGTCCTTCTCCTGAATGCCTCTGCCCACTCATATCCTCTCCCATTCACCACCTCCTCCTTCCTTTAATGCCACCCACCTTATCCCTCAATTTAATACCTTATCCCTCCATTCAATACCTTATCCATCCATTTAATGCCTTATCCTTCATACGTTTAAGTTTTCTAATAAATAAATTAAAATTATTAAGCCTTTAATTCTTTACCCAAACCTTTAATGTGTTAATTAATCAACATATATTAAACAATTAATAAATAAATAAATAATATTATTAATAAATAATCATTATTTAACTATTTAATTATTTAATTAACTATTTAATTATTTAATTATTTAACAATTACACACTAGGACATTTAATTATTTAATTAACTATACTTGATAAACCTTATGCAACTATTTAACTAGGGTTGTTACATACACCCACCCTTTAGGAAACTTCATCCYGAAGTTAAAGTATTTAATGATACACGGGAAAAGAAACATGGTTCACACATTCCTTACCAATAACCGACATTTATTAGTAAGTAAGCCAAGAAACTCATACATACTAGTGTACATGTGCAAGAAATGCATGTGTAGCTAGTACATACAAGTCTCATTCATGTACTAATATCAATAACTATCATCTCTATAGTAATTTCCATATGCATCCAATCCATTCAATAAGACTATTCATTTTATAAAAGAAAATAAACCAATCAAATGTCTGTGAAATCCTTTAATTTCAATTATCTAGCTCAACAATGTTATTTAGACAATTGTAGTTTAATTACATAATTATGAATATTCATATATATATGTGCATTTTCTTTTCAAAAGGAAAACAATAAGTTTCAACATAGGACAAATCTCCATACACTCTCAACTATTTCTACTCATCCTTCCTCCCTAACTTACTTCCATCTTCCATTCCTATCCTTCCTCTGTTGGACTATCTTGGAGCGTCAACTATATTGACCTAACTCCAAATAGAACTCGTAAGCAGAAGT
>ML780716.1:13297-45532 GCA_009831015.1 Picea engelmannii | reverse complement strand
ATTATCTTTTAGTTGCTTATTTGTATTCCGGCTAAGATCCTTTTGTCTTTTGATCTAGCCGAGTGTTGTTATTCAGTCGCAGTTGCTTATTTGTATTCCGACTAAGATCCTTTTGTCTTTTGATCTAGCCGAGTGTTGTTATTTAGTCGCAGTTGCTTATTTATATTCCAGCTAAGATCCTTTGTATGTTGATCTAGTCGAGTATTGTCAGTATTCAGTCGCATTCGGCCATTTTTGTAATCCACAGAGATATCATAATACAAACTTGCAGTCCTTTATCGCATTTATTATTTGTATGATCGTTTATATGTTGTAAACCTTTGATCCTACCCACACATTAGCAGCATTTCCTAGACTAGCCAAGTCAGGAACATTACACAGTCAATGGTCATGGAGAGGGCTCAGAAAGTTTTCCTCAAACCCTCTGCGTAAAATATTATTTTTGATTGTTATTGAGGTCTCTCTTCTTTGGTCTCGCGTTCAATTATGCAGGTGGCCATTTGATTATTCCCTAGAGCGTAAGCTTCTGGTGCTTTGGGCGTTGGACTGTGTGCTGGTGCGCACTACCATGTGGGCGCGTTGGCAGCCCAACCTTTGGTTACCCATGTGTGTTGGTGTGTTGTTGATGCTTGTGCGTTGGCGCTTGGTATTTGCATGGCTTCGTGCTTGGGCGCTTTGATTCACGCGTTGGCTTGATGTTGAGTCACTGTGGCATGTACTCGATTGTTAGGTTCGTGGAATTGGAGCTTGGCCTTCAAGCCCCTTTGTGTAGTGCATGGGTTTTGGCCCTTGTGGGCTCCCTCCTCTTGATTTGCGCTCCATGTGGGCATTGCCTTGTGAATTGACTGTTGGTGCCTACTGTATCCTTGGCTCTCGACTGTGTGATGAATTATAAAGCCAAATTGGAGGTTGGACTTAAAGGCCAATATTTTATTATAATTTTTTTTTAATTAGTTTTTTTTTGTTTTATAACTCTACGCGTAGAGCAATGTAAAGCCCTGTCGTGGGCTCCTCCTTTGATGGCTTTGGCGCTTTATTTGCAGGTCACGTGGCCTGGTGCATGGTTTGTGGGCTTGGTTCCTGCGCCTCCTCCCCATGGCTTGGTTCAACCCTTAACCAGAATGTGATCGCAAACTCGTTACGAATGCTGAAAATCAACATTTTTTTTTATACTGGTAATGAAGCAATTTTGCTTTTAAAAATAAATAAATAAATAAATTAGCAAAAGTGAATCCATCATTGTCGTCAAAGACTGATGCATAAGTGAAATTATTAAGCTCATCCACTCGTAAAACTATGGCACCGACTTTTATTTGGGATTGGATTGAAGGGACAATGGTATCAATTTGGAAATTCATCCATCGATTTATGTGGATTTGACTGCACCAGCTATTATTTAAATGCATAATTATAACTTGTATGGTGGTCGTGAGTGATTGTTCTCCCTATCTTGTCTATGTACACGTTTTCACTTTTAGGGTAAGTTGTTTTCTTTTTTTATATATAATTGTACATCATTGTACAAGGTTAGTTAGTAAATTTAGCAAGGTCGCATGGGCACTCCCCATTATAGCTCCAACGACTTGATTTCCTCTTCTTTCAACTAGTTCCAACTATTGCAATTCGAAACTCAAATTTTGAGTAGTGAACACGTATGCTGCCCATTTGTGCTTGATGTATGCGCTTGGCTTGGTTTGGCGCTTAGGTGTTAGGCTTGGTCTAGTTTGGTCATTGGGTGCCTTCTTTAGGTTAGGGTTTGCAGGTTCATTTTTTTTTTTTTTTTGCTCCTTGCTATATTTGGAAGGTCTGGGTTCCATTCCCATCGACCACCATATCCCGTGGCTTTTACTCCTCTCTTTGGTTAACGCTTAGTATTGGGCGTTGGATTTGGTGCTATGTGTGTTATGTTCTTTTTCTCTTGTTTGTGCCTATTTCCAAATTGTTTACGATTATGTATGCTACCTTGTAATGGTTTCCAACCTACTTGGTTCCAGAAGCTATTATTTATTTATTTATTAACTAATTGTTTGTTTAATTGAAGCAAGTGTTAAAATTCACTTAATACTTCCACTGTGTAGAATATTATACTACTTTACTTTCAAATGGGCATATTGTTTATATATAGATCGGTGTAAATAAAAAAAAATGTGTTTTTGGCTTGCAGGCTAGGTGGAGGTGGAGCTTGGAGCTCAGATTTTCATCTAATTAAAGGGTTTCAGGGTCCCTTTTTCCCTGGGTTGTTGCTTTCAATATATAATTACCCTATACAGTTTATTCAGGGTTTCAATACAACTATTATAGGGTTTTTTGTTTTTTTTTAACTTCGGGGTTGGAATAGTTCCATTCCTGAACTGTCCTTCTTACATGTGGGTAGGTGGGTAGGCTCGGGTCTAAGTTTTTAAACCAGGGCTCTGATACCATGTGTAAGGTCTCTGTCCCCACAGAGCCTTATAAAATACAAGCTAAAATTAAAGAATGAAGAATTTATATCCTGTACAATTCAATCATCAGTGTACAATCATTTATTATTCAACATAAATTAAATTTATTAACAGCATGAAAGTAAATTTAATTAACAACCACATAACACAACAAATTCATGAAATTCATACCTCTGTCTGATGCTAATTCCCCAATCTCTGGTTGTCCTCTCCGCTGCTCTGCCCGAACTCTGCCCAAAACTGAATCTTTCCTCCCTGCCACCTAGGAACAGAGCCTGTCCGGCTCCCTAGCTCCAGGATTCCGTGAGGATTCCTGGGCCCCGAGCCCAAAACTCCCAGCAACCTGGTGCACCCCTATAATAGTCCACCCAAACTTCCAAACCAGAAAAATATCTAACCAACAAACACATACAATCCGTAATCTCCAAATGTTGCTTTTTTCCTTCCAAATTCCTAAAGGTCCTTCTCCTGAATGCCTCTGCCCACTCATATCCTCCCCCATTCACCGCCTTCTCCTTCATTTAATGTCACCCACCTTATCCCTCCATTTAATACCTTATCCCTCCATTCAATACCCTATCCATCCATTTAATGCCTTATCCTTCATACGTTTAAGTTTTCTAATAAATAAATAAAAATCATTAAGCCTTTAATTCTTTACCCAAACCTTAAATGTGTTAATTAATCAACATATTTTAAACAATTAATAAATAAATAATATTATTAATAAATAATCATTATTTAACTAATAAACATTAAGACAATTAATTATTTAATTAACTATACTTGATAAACCTTATGCAACTATTTAACTAGGGTTGTTACAAGAAGTGTTCAAATGCTAAAATAAACCAAAAAAACCTGGGAAGTGGCGCCAAGGCTGAAAAACAAGGATGGGTGCCATCCATGGGGTTTTCTTCAATGACTGGACAACCACCAAAGTCATTGTCACTATCATTGGTCGAGATAGAACTATTTCTGAACGGGTGTTTGATTGGGAGGTCGACTGTTTTGATGATGGGAACCTTCGGCGAGTTGTTCATGCCTGTGGCGGTCGACGTACTTTTCATGCCTGGAGTTGTTGTTGTTGTCATGTTGTGTGTGTTTGGAGTTGTTGTTGTCGTCATGTTGCACGGTCTTGGAGCTATCAATGTGTTGCTTGTGCCTAGAGGTGTCGCCTTACCACTAATTTTAGGTATCTCGAGAGGTGTCAAGGAAGTGGGAGGGGCCATAGCACGGGGAGGATGAGTGTTGGGAGAGGCCGTAGAAAAAGAAGGGGGACGAGTTGTGGGGTAGTGGGGTGAGTGAGGTGAGTTGGAAGGGTTGGGAATGAAGACACCGGGGAGGCTGAGGAGGGTGAGGGAAAGTAAATTATTGACTACCCAATAGCTGCGTCGGTGCCTGGAGGTGCGACGGGATGCTGGGAGGGAGCCAAAGACCTCTTCTTCCTAGTCATCAAGTAATTGTTGCAGGGAGCCTAGAATAGAACAGTCGAAGCCATCCTGGTTGGCCAGGAATGGTGGGTGAGAAGCTGAGGGAGAGAATCTTTTGCGGCCACTCCTTCCCAAGGTGGGGGTGGTGTTTCAACGAGTAGGCATGGAGGAGCAATTGGGAGGGCAAGGTGCAAGCTCGAGCCTCCACCGAGTGATGAGCATAGAGGGGAGACTGCGTGGGATTTCAGAGAGTTTTTCTGTGAGGGGAGCAAGGTGAGAGTGAGGGGAATGAGCGTAGGTGACCAGTGGAAGAGCGCAAGGGAGGGGAGGGTCACATTCGGTGCCATTATGGTCATCGAACTATTAGAGCATGGGAGTTGCATAGGATTGCAAAGAGAATGTGGGTGAGGGGTAGGAGCCATGGGTGTGTTGAATGCGCGGCACCTCGGGGGAGGGTAGTTAAGGAGCATGAAGGGGGGGGTGAGATGGCTCGTGTCCTGTCATCACGGTGCATGCCAGGAGTGTGGGTGGGGGCGTGGTCACCCACATCCGGGGTAGATTGAAATTTAACCTCTTACCTAAGAACTATAAAAATCTTAAATCTACTTAAATAAATTATTATTGTAACATTTGAAATTTTTATGAAAGAAGAAAGGGATAACCTCCCTTGTTTCATGCAAGACCTCGCACAACACATTTGGAATTCAATCATTTGGTGAGTGATTGGAGGGCAGAGAAGGATTTGATTTGATGTAAAGAGAGTTGGGCCAAAGATAAGAGATAAGTGCATAGCTCCATAAACCTATTTGGCTCTATTCTATTAAATTTATCTTTATCCAATTAATATAATATTATGTTTATGTTTATGTTAGGTTATGTAGCATTATTGGTCCTGTAATAAGACCTAAAAGTGCTTGGCTAAGAGCTGGTATTCTTCGGATGTAAGGAGAGTGGAAGTTTGCCCCCTCAGGGAACACCAACGAGTTATTTCAGGTGGCATGGTTTTCCTTGAACCAGTCTAGATCCAACTTAACCCCGAATCTATCAAGCACTAAGAGAGACCAAAGTTGTAACTCAAGTGGCATGGTTTTCCTTGAACCAACCTAGATCCATATTAACCCTAAATCTATGAAGCACTAAGAGAGATCAAATTTGTGGAGCTGCAAACCTCTTTTATAGTGTAAAACTGGAGGAAATGTTTGCACCTCCAAATATTTGATCCCTCTCCACTCTTGATAGATCTAGGGTTAAGATGGATGTAGGCTGGTTTATAATATATTGTTATGTTTGATAAACAATAGAGTTTGTATCACATTAAATAATCATATATTAAGGTCTATAGTTGTAAGTCTTTAAGATGGGTCTGTAACAACCCAATTTGATTAGTTGTTTATCATATTTTTTAATTTTAATTTAATTAATTATTAAAATAAATTAAATGAGTCTTTTTATTATGTTATTATTAAAAGGTAGGTGAAGTAATTAATGGGGGAATAAGGTTGTTGGGGAATTAATGGGGGGTAAGGTTGTTGGGGAACTAATGGGGGGGATTTGAGAGAGGAGGATAAGGAAGAGGGGGAGGACTTAGAAAAGGGGTCTTTGTTTTGGGGGGAAATTAGAAAAGAAGAAGGAGGAAGAAATTTTGAAGGAGACAGGGAAGGAGGAAGAAATTGGAAGAACAATTGTTTTGGGGAACTCTCAAAGGGCACTATTGTTTCTCATAACTTTGGGCTCGAGGGACAGGAAACTGCAGGGATTCCTGGAGCTAGGGAGTCGAAGAGGTTGTTCCTAGTTGGCTAGGAGGTTAATATTCGGTTGGGCAGTTTGGGAAAGCTCAAGAACAAGAGAACTAGGGACTAAATCAACCAACCTACAGGTCAAGGTATGTATTGTATTATGTTGTTGTTGTGATTATGTTGAGGTCTGTATTTTATTATGATGTTGTTGTGATTATGTTAAGGTATATATTTTGTTATGCCATTGTTGTGATTATGTTGTTTATCAATTTACTCCTGGTATAAAGAAAAACCATGAAAGAAAACCAAAAATTAAATTGCAGATTATTTCAGTAGGAAACAACAAAATAGATATTTATTTATTATTGAGGCCCTAAAATAGTAAGTCCATATAATGGTATCAGAGCCCGATTTCAAAATTGAAACTTGGGCTTAACCACCCACAACAGGATTTTGTCTTTGTGCCAACATGGTCTACAATCTCTGCCCAGTTTCCTAATCCATACATTTCAACTCCCTTATAGTTTGTCATACATCTAAGAGCAATGTCTCTTCATTTGCATTCCAAATTGGTTTGTTACAGCTCAAACGAGTACCATTTGGTGATATCTTACACTATCAGTGCCCCCAAAGCTGCTTTGTAGTAAGCGCTTGTGATTGCCTGGTACCTTTGTTGGCCTGCAGTTTCCCAGATCCGAGCCTTGATCATCTTGTTCTCAATGAATATTGTCATAGTCTGAAACTCTACGCCTACTGTAGCTCGAGATTCCAAGCCAAACTCATCCTTGGAGAATCTGGACAACAATTATGATTTTACCACAATAGAGTCCCCAATAATCACCATCTTGAAAACGTAGTTGATCTTTTGTTCTTGATGCCCATATCTCAATCCCATGACGAGCTACAGACAACTATCAAATCCAACCTCTTCCCCACTGAAACTATGTGAGAGCTCTTGTTTCACAGAGTTCCTTCCATGGATCGATTCATCTAGCCTTCCTTCAATTCATTCAGTAGTACTCAAGGAAATACAAATTTAGCCAAATTTTCTTAAAAAGATCCAATATTGATTAGACCAACCTCCCTTCCACACTTTAAATCAATAGTTTGTCGAAGACCCAGATCCCCAAACATCGAGAGTACTGAGAATCTGAGGCTTGTGATGAAACAAATCTTTGTCTAGTCGAAAAGAACTTTAGCGTTTGGCGCCTGCGCTAGAGCTTTGTAATGGTAGCGAAGGCAGGGGATCAATGGGGTGAAGACAAACTTAGGTCTCTCAATGCTATACATTTATACATCCACGCTTTGTTAGGTAAAAGTTGTAAACACGGTAGAGCTAGATCCCCTAAGTTGACGACCGTCAATGGGCGTCATTTGGTCCTGAGGATATCAACCCATTGATTTTCCGGTAACGTGTCGGCCCAATAAGGCCTAAAACCCTTTAAAGTAATACCTCTCATGGCATTGATGATAGCAACACGCCTTTCTGGGTTTAAAGGGGCTCCTCTCCTCTATAGGTTTGTCGTATTCGCTTCTCTTATTGCAATCTCTGCTTCTTCACTCCTACATTCCTTATCCTCCGCTTCCTCATCCTTTTATGGGCCATATGAATCATTTCATTGACAGATCTATTGCCCACTTGAATGCCTGCAAACCCATTCACATTCCCAAATACATGAATTTCCATACCATTATAAATTACTGTAGTTGAAGAAGAGTCGTTCTATGGATTCGATCCCTTGCCCTCCTGCGAATTAATCGGGTGAATCTCGTGTGCCTCTTGTCCATTCCCATTACTGCTATTAGAGCCATTAAACACCACAAGCATCGAGCACTCATACCAAGTGTTCAAGGAAGTGCCCACGCATCGAGAACCAAGAGAGAGCCCACACTTGTACTATATGTACACTATGTCGAGACCCAATCTCCAGGCACCCAAAGTCTATCAACTATTGGCCACTCTCCAAGTCACAATACAAATCACAAGTCCAATACAAAACCACGAGGAGGAGTGTTGATATTATGGTAGTTGCGGGAGGTATTTACCTCCACGTGTAAACCTGACCAGAATAGAATATTCCGTGAAGCAAGAAGAAACCCTAATTAGTTAGCTAATAACCCTAGAAGACAAGTCGGCTCAAGAGGATAACTTGTATTAGGTTATTAGCCTCCAAGACAAGAAGTCGGCTAAAGGAAATATTATATATTAAGTAAATAAGCACCCAGAATGAGAAGTCGACCCAACCAGTTTGTTAGTTTTAATATAAATACAGGAGGCCAATCTTCATTCTGGCAGGCATTCTCAGAACTGCAGTAACACACTTGTGCACATTGCAGTTGGGCAGTTTTGTGCTCAAGTTCTGGAGAAGTTGCTGCCACTAGTCTATAGTCTTGGTCTTCACTGGGTTTGGACTTTCTGATCAATTTTTGTTACTTTTTCTTGGTGCACCATCCTTGGAGAGAAGTGCGCTATCTTGTTTAGCTATCTAGCCTAGGGTTTGCTTCCAGAATGATTCTCTGTCAAGGTTAAGGTGCTCGGGGGTGGCTTTGGCCTATGGTTGGGTGAAAATAGTGATATTGTCTATGGTTAAATGAGCACATCCATTATATTCTAACAGGTTATGGGCCCACACCTCCTTCATTCAGTCTAACCACTGGAAGGGATCATAGCCATAAGGATACTAAGCTCGTTGAAGTACTATCACCAGGGTTTCTAGCAGGAACAATCACCAAAGCACTGTCGCTAGGGTTACTAGCAGGTGTAGTTGCAGAAACCCTAATCCTCTCGTTGAGGCACCTTAAGTGAAGGGATTGACCTAATTTCTTGATAGACTATTGCACCCTAGCCTAGCACATATCCTGGTACTCTCAGCAAGCTAAGACGTCTAGTTTGAGTTTTTGGTCAAATATAGGGTTGACCAAGTCAAGGCAACCATGACTTACTCTATAAAGTCAGAAAACAAGTTATATGGGGCTTCTAACTTCAGAGCATGGAAGACAAGGATTGACCTCATGCTTTCCAAGAATAAAGTGTTGGATATCGTGAAAGGAAAGATCGTGGAACCAGAGTTTGAAGAAGGAAAACAGAAGGAACCACAGAACGTTGCAGTTATGGAGAAGTTAAAAGACTGTGACATCAATGCCATGAGTATCATAGTGGACTCTATAAAAGACCACTTGATATCCTACATCTCCCATCTTGACTCATCTAAGAAGATGTATGATGCCCTAACAAATCTCTTCTCAGTTAGAAACATTGGACAAGTAATGAGTACGAAGAATGAGCTCTGTGACATGAAGATGAATGATGATGACAACATAACATCATACTTTGTGAGAATCTCTCAGTTAAGAGATCAACTATAAGCTATTGAAAAGATCATTTCAGAGAAGGAATTGGTAAACATAGTACTCAATGGTCTTCCCAAGACATGGGATGCATTTGTCGCAAGCATGAACACAAGGAAGGAGTATCTTACATTTGAAGAACTTTGGACTTGTTGTGCACAAGAAGAATCAAGTATCAATGCAAAAGAGAAACCCCAAAAGAAGTACGATGATCAAGCCTTCACAACAAGGTTCAAGGATTTCAGGAATAAAAAGAAGTTTGGCTCTAGGAAGAAACCAAATCAAGAGAAAGATATGTCAATAATACTATGCTTCAATTGTCGAAAGTATGGTCACTACAAGAATCATTGTCCCGAGTTAAATAAAAGGAAGGAAACACACGAAGCGTCAGTTGCCGAAGAAAGGGAACCCTCAAAGAAATCCAAGCAGGACAAAACAAACTTCTTCTTCTAAGACAAGGTAACAATACTCTTGATAGTTGTCGTACATACCATGTTTTCTATACATATATTGCATATATATTTCCTAGAAGATAATATATTCCAAGAGAAACTATACCTGTGGAAGAACAACAAGATAAGGATTGCTATCACTATTACTACAAGTCAGACAATGCACATGAAAGGATGAAGTACATCAAAAACCCCTGGTAACAATTCATGTGGAAGATATTATATAAGTAACAACTACAAGATAAGCCGAAATCAGAATCAATCTTGAAGAAACCTGGAAGAAGTAAAGATAGAAAGAACTCAACAATCAAGAGGAAATTGGAAAAATATTTGTGACACTTTACAGAAGGCAATAGGGATGCAGATGGAAGCGTGGACTCTCCTAGATGGAGAGAGCTGATTATATATCTCCAAAAGAAGACCATGCATTCATGCATGAAGCAGGGATTAGGAGGGAGCTAATCCTAAATTATATGATCCATTGAAGATGATGAAGTATCTATCCATGGAAGCAACCATGAAAAAGCAACACGTGTTCAGTGTGACCTTAGAAGAAGTCTTCTTCAAAAAGAAGTCTTAAAGTATCCCTGGTTGTCCATCCACATCCATGATCCTATGATGAAAGGAAGAAGTTGGAATCTTCATGGCATGGAATCTATAGAAAACTCCATGGACCTAAGAGATAAAGAAAAACATAAGGAAGAACATGAAGATTCCAAAAGAGAAAGAAAAGACAGAACAACTAGTCATTGTATCGAGAATCACAAGACTACCAGCCTGACTTGAACTCACTAAAAGCAATCAAGCAGAGGAAATGAAAGTTGTGATGAAGAACAATGTATGGAAGACTTATGAATGTAAGCATTGCGAGATCCAAAACTAGAGGTTTCTCCCAGATGGAGGGAGAAGACTATGATGATTGCTTGTTCTAGTAAACCGGACATACCTCTACATGAGCCATTATATCGTCCGCAATATCCATGGGTTGGAGTTTACATCAAATGAATGCAAAGACTGTTCTCCAGAATAATTGAACAAATAACATATGTAGAGCAACCTTGAGGCTTTGAGGTATACCAGGAAGAGACTCTTGTATGCATATGGAAGAAGGTTTTGTATGGATTCAAACAACTTGGTGCGAAGCCTCCAATGCACAACAGAAGCGTGATGAAAAACCTTCTATAACAAAGATACTGTATCAGAATGGTTACTTATAACTCAAGGATGATGGATTGCCAATCCATGAAAAAGATCTCATGATGACAGAAGAAGTACCACTTGGATATGCTCCAAGTTTGACCCTTGCCACGATGTTATGAGCTAGTAGGAAACAAAAGAGTTGAATTCAACTATAATGATCAGTGCTATATGAAGCCTTCAGAAAACCAGTGTTTCAGAAAGATCGAAGTACATTGAGATCAAGCATTACATTCTATGTGATGAAGTCGAGAAAGGAGAAGTGGGTCTCCAATATATATCTTCACAGATGAGCAGATAAGCAGACATTTTGGTAAAGCCTCTGTTCAAGACGAAAGAATTTGTGTACTCAAGCTGGAGCTCGTGGAGACGACTTCCTTATTGAAAAAGGAAGAGATGATTCCCAGGTTGAGAGGGAGCACTGATGTGTTATTGATTTATGGACAGTCATTTTTCAGTTCGAAAAATGGTCCAGGATGAGTAGTTCCTTTCCAGTTCGGAAAGTGGTTTGAGATTTCTGATGGACAAGCATTTTCCAGTTAGGAAAATGGTCCAGATTGAACAATCATTTTCGTAATGAAAACGGTTCGATGGATTGTTGATATATCATAGACAACGATTCCCTTTGTGGTTAACATAGGGAATGGTCTAGGATAGTCTCTCTTTTTGACGGTCACTCTCAGTAGTGGTCAAGAATATTGGTTCGCCTCACCGGATAGTCATTCTTTCGAAGCTCACAGTTGTGAGTAGTTTTGAAGGATGTATGTTTTGGAGGTTGGTGTAGGACAATCATTTCCTTGGGAAATGGTCCGGACAGTCATTCCCTAGGGCAGATTCATTCTCTCCAAGTTGCACTTTGTTTAGTGCTGGGGGAATGGCCCCAATCAAGGACATGCATTCTCTAGGGTAGATTCATTCTCTCCAGGTTGCACTTTGTTTAGTGCCAGAGGAATGGCCCAAATAGGTGAATGGTCTAGGCTCATAAATCAAGATAGTTATTCTTCCTTGCTTGAGAAGAATAGTCTAGATAGCTCATCATCGATGTTTTACCTTCTGAGGGTAGATGCTCTTCCAGATCTCATAGATGTGAGTGGAAGAATGGCCTAGATGATTCAGTTTATATCATAACAATATTTTTCTGTGCCGGTTGATGATATGATTGTTATGGAGACTATATGTCTCCGGACAGTAGATGTATACTATTGTGGTGGATGTGTTCCACTCATTGTGACTATATGTCACTGATCAAGTATATGTGTGCTACTTGTTGTGGCAGTGTACCACTGAATTGTAGTTGTGTACTACTATGGATGGACACAATTGTGTTCTATTGAGTGACATTGTTCTGATTTCCTTGAAGGATATTAGTAGTGTTGGAAATGATTATCAACTAGATGGAAGATCAATGGACAAAGATTTACTAGACGGAAAAATAGTTCATGACATTTATTCTTCTAGGACATATGTCTGGATTAGAAGAATGGCTCTTGTGTTACTATGTGGAGTGAGTGACTCATCCAACATCATGTCTGATTACTTAGATAGAGTATGGTTTCGAGAGATGATGCAGTTGATGACACTAATAGTGATGATGGTGCTCATGATCTAATCATGAGATAGTCTATACGACTATGTTGATGTTACCGGGTGAATGGTATGTTTTTGCTCAAGACCATTACCTTCAATACCTCCCTATCTAGGAGGGAGTGTTGATATTATGGTAGTTGCGGGAGGTATTTACCTCCACGTGTAAACCTGACGAGAATAGAATATTCTGGGAAGCAAGAAGAAACCCTAATTAGTTGGCTAATAACCCTAGAAGACAAGTCGGCTCAAGAGGATAACTTGTATTAGGTTACTAGCTTCCAAGAGAAGAAATCGACTAAAGGAAATATTATATACTAAGTAAATAGGCACCCAGAATGAGAAGTCGGCCCAAGTAGTTTGCCAGTTTTAGTATAAATATAGGAGGCCAATCTTCATTCTGGCAGGCATTCTCAGAACTGCAGTAACACACTTGTGCGCACTGCAGTTGGGCAGTTTTGTGCACAAGTTCTGGAGAAGCTGTTGTCGCTAGTCTATAGTCTCGGTCTTCTCTGGGTTTGGACTTTCTGATTAGTTTTTGTTACTCTTGCTTGGTGTGCCATCCTTGGATAGAGGTGCGCTATCTTGTTTGACTATCTAGCCTAGGGTTTGCTTCCAGAATGATTCTCTGTCAAGGTTAAGGTGCTCGGGGTTGGCTTTGGCCTATGGTTGGGTGACAATAGTGATATTGTCTATGGTTAAACGAGCGCATCCATTATATTCAAACAAGGAGAACCCGCAGGGCACAAGTCCCATGCACTACACATCACCTCAGCCATGGCCGCGCCTTTGGACGACCAACCGTGGAGCCAAGGCCGAACCCTCGGCCCGTAGTTGCAGAGGAAGAGGCGGTCGAGCGGACTAATGCGTGTTTGTGTGAGTGAGAAGGGGCGGGGTAGGGTTTCAAAGCGGGGAGGGGGCACGTGGGCCTCATGCGAGGTCCCACGATGCCCAACCTTATTCAGAATATTTGTATATAATATATTTTAAAATTAATTAAGTTCATATAACTTTAGATTATTTTAATTAATATAAAAAAAAATTAATTAGTAAAGTTTTAATAAATAAAATAAAGTTTTTATAAAACTAAAATAATTTTATATTAAAATAATTAATTAATTAAATAATTAGTTATTATAAATTAATAATGCTTTGTGAACAAAATATTATATTGTAGATAAGGATGGTATTTGGTTTTATGAAAATTATATATATATATCTAAGTTAAAATTATGTGTTTGGTCATCGAGTTCACTACTCCAAGCCATTGACATCACACACTATCAAACACCCTAGTCATCACTTATGCCTCCAAGCCCAAGTGTCAAGTACAAACATCGAATATCAAGGAAAGAGAGCCCACAATGGAGCATTATGTGCACAACATGTCAATCAAATTGAGTTGTTTGGGGTTTTAATAATTAATTTACATTGTGTTTAAAACATTGTATTTAGTTTTCAAGTTTCTAAGGAGTTAAGGAGGTAAGTAACAGTAGTTGGCGGGTACCTCGCAGTGCTAGCATAGCTAGCAAGGCAAGGGAGTTAGCAACTTACCTAAACAAGTTACCAAGCTTAGAGGCTTTCGACCCCGACCTTTAGCCACTTACCCTAAAGAGAGTAATGTTTGTTTACAAACAAGTAAAAAAAAACTTACACCTAACCCTATGTTTGCAAGTATAAGTTTGAGCGAATGTGGAATGCCTTAAACTCTTCCCTGATAAGCATTTGGTTTGATGCAGATTCAGTTATTCAAGATGGTTAGGACTCAGGGAAATCGAGGTCGAGGGGCATCGTCGCAAGGACCGCCAACGACGACGCTGCCACCACCATCGCCTGAATTAGCTCTCATTTTGCACTCTTTGGAGGCTATTAATGAGACATTAAAGGGACGCTATTTAGCAGATGTCAAAGTGCAACCCCCACCATCTAGAGTGGGTAACCCTGAAGCATCGAGGGATTCAGAGGGAGGGCCTCCACCAGGGGACATCACCAGAGAACTACAGAAGATCAAAATCCCATAGTTTGTTGGGGGTCATGTAAGTGAATGTGTAGAGACATGGTTGGAAGGAATGACACTATGTTTCACCTGAAGAGACTATGCTTCCACATCAAAGGTGAAGATAAAGATATTTCAGTTGAGGGACAATGCCTTGAACTGGTGGGGTAATTTGGAGAGGCAGTTGCACCTTACCCTAGACACCGTCTCATGGGAGATTTTTGAGGAAAGGTTCCGAAGGAAATATTTGTTGGCTTACTACGAGGAACAACAGGTAGGATCATTTCATGCTGTAGTTCAGGGAATCATGATCGTGGAAGAGTACGAGATCAGGTTCATGGAGTTAGTAAAATATGTCCCATACATGGATACCGATCAATGACAAGCAAAATGTTTTGTGTATGGGTTAAACCCTAGGATAAGGGCCATGGTACATATGTGGAAGCCATCGTCAGTAGCCTAAGCAATTGAAAATGCTCGCGGAGGAGCATATGAGCTTAAATGAAGGTATGAGGTCAACCATTCCACAACATCATGGATTCATGGGGAAGACTCCTAGGACTTTCTCCAGGGGAGGAAGCTCTAGGCCACCTCCTTATGGCAATAAAGACAATCCTAGAGAAATTACAACATGTATTTCGATGTCAGTGAGTGCAACATCCCACTCATCACCAATGATGCAGACAGGTCCACGACCTTCTCAGGGAGCAACAAGTAGGGACAGGGGCTCCAGGGGAAGGAACTCATTTCAGTCATAGGGAAGCACCCAGGTTCCACCCCGGGTTACTTGTTGGGGGTGTGGAGGACCTCATTACCAACGTGATTGTCTAGAGTTACAAGCAGGCTTTGTGCATAGAGAAGGAAAGGCCTCGATGGGAAGAGCGAGTAGTAGCCACCGGATTTATGCAACGGTTAATAATCGTTAGGCATAACATCAATCCATGGTGGTGGAGTCGTCAGGTATGTTAAATTATGTCAATGTTGAAATTTTATTTGATTATGGTGCTATAGATGGTTTCATTTAATCTTGTGCATTATAAAAGTGTGGGTTGGAAGCCTACGAGCATGATGACTTTAAACAAGTCGAGATGGATTCAGGGGAAAAACAAGCGGTATCACCTAGCATCGATGATTGTATAGTAGACCTGGGAGTGTGTACTACTAGGTTGAAGGTGTACGTCACTGCTCTAGGGACGTATGACCTAATCATTGGAATGGACTGGTTAGAAGCCCATAGAGCTATGGTAGATTGTTTTGCGAAAAGGGTGCTTTGTGTTGACGATGAAGGAAGGTCAATAGAGATCTACGGTGTACAGAGGAAGGTGTCTCTACGCTTTATCTCGACCATGAAGGTTAAAGGTTGCATGAGGCAAGATTGTTGATTGTATGTAGTGGAAGCAATGAATGAAGGGAAATGACCCTCCTTGGATCAGGGTCTAGTATTGTCGAAGTTTAAGGATGTTTTTTTGAAAGAGTTGCTAGGGTTACCTCCCGAGAGGGAGATTTCTTTTACCAGCGAGCTAAAACCTGGTGCAGAGCCAATTTCCAAGACACTGTATAGGATGACGGTGCCAAAACTTTGTGAGTTACAGATGTAGTTGAAGGAACTACTTGACTTAGGGATAATAAGGCCTAGTGTCTCACCTTGGGGTGCAACGGTAATTTTTGTCAAGAAGAAGGATGGTTCCTTGTGACTGTGTATAGATTACAGGGACATGAACCATGCTACAGTAAAAAATAGGTACCTAATGCCACAGATAGATGATCTCTTTGATCATATGAAAGGAGAAACAATGTTCTCAAAAATTGATATGCGATCAAGGTATCACCAGTTAAGGATTAAGGAAGAAGATATTCCTAAAACTGCCTTTCGAACTCGGTTTGGGCATTACGAGTTCATTGTAGTACCTTTTGGTTTGACCAATGTGCCAACAGTATTCATGAGCCTCATGAATGGTTTATTCTGAAAGTACTTAGACCGCTTTGTATAGGTCTTTTTGGATGATATCCTCATCTATTCCAAGAATGAAAGAGAAGATGAGGAACACTTACGAGTGGTGTTGTCGTGCCTTAGAAAGAACAAATTGTATGGCAAGTTATCAAAGTGTTCTTTATTCTAGAAAAAAATTCACTATTTAGGTCATATCATTTCCACTGAAGGAATCTCTGTGGAACAAGAAAAGGTAAAGGCCATTATGGAATGGCCAGTGCCGAAAAATGCTCATGAGGTAAGAAGCTTCATGGGGCTAATGGGTTATTATCGGAGGTTTGTGGAAGGGTTCTCTAAAATAGCGAAACCCATCACCACCTTACAACGCAAGGGGGTCAAGTGTGAATGGATAGAAGAATGTGATATTGCATTCATCGAGCTTAAGAGGTTACTAACTAGTGCACCAATTCTATGAGTGTCGGATATGGAAAAAGACTTCACAGTCTGCATGGATGCCTCAAAGCAAGGATTCGGAGCCGTACTAATGCAGGATGGGGGAGTGATAGCGTATGCGTCAAGAAAATTGAAGCAACATGAGGAGCTTTACGCTACTCATGATTTAGAGTTAGCAACTGTAATGCTAGCTCTGAAGCTTTGGAGGCATTATCTAGTGGGGCAAAGCTTTGAGCTCAAAACATACCATGAAAGCTTAAAGCATCTCTTCACTCAAAGGGATCTCAATGCCAGACAGAGGTGATGGAGTGAGTTTACGAGTGAGTATGATTTTGGAATTTTGTACATCAAGGGGAAAGAGAATGTGGTTGCAGATGCCTTGAGCAGGAGACCACGTGTCTTCTCGTTGGTACCTTTAAAAGTTAATCTAAGGGAGCGTGTGTTGGGGCAAATTCTTGGAGATAGTTGGTATTTAAAGGTTACTTCAACCCTCTAGAGTGGGGGGCAAGTAGATCAAAAGTATGAAGGATATAGCCTGGAAGCAGATGGATTATTAAGATATCAAGGAAGGGTGTACATCCCCGAAGGTGGGGATATTCGAAGCATCATACTCAAGGAAGCCCATAGAGCAACTTATTGTGCACATCCAGTGTGAAGAAAATGTACGCGGACATGAAGAAGTTTTTCTTTTGGGTAGGCATGAAGCATGGTGTAGTCCATTTCTTCGCCAAGTGCCTAGAGTGTCAACAAGTGAAGGTCGACCACCACCACTCAACAAGTCTCCTACAACCACACGATGTTCCTATGTTCAAGTGGGAAGTAATTTCTATGGATGTTGTTGTGGGATTGCCACTCATATCGCATAGACACAATGCCATTCTTATGATAGTTGATAAGTTGACCAAGAGTGCTCATTTTATTTCGATTAGAAACACTTATGATGCCACTGATGTGACACACGTGTTTATAAGTGAGGTCATCCATTTGCATGGGTTACCCAAGAAGATAATTTCAGATAGGGACTCCCGATTCACATCTAGTTTTTGGACAAGTTTGCAATCAGCGTTGGAAACTCAGTTGAACTTGAGCACAACATATCATCCTGAAACAAATGGGCAAACTGAGAGAGTAAATCAGGTTATGGAAGACATGCTTAGGATGCATGTTATGGATAATCAAACCCATTGGGAGAAGTACCTACCTTTGGTAGAGTTCGCCTAAAATAACAATTTTCATAGCTCCATTGGAATGCCACCCTATGAAGCTCTGTATGGAAGGGCATGCAGGACACCGTTGAGTTGGGAGAGGTTAGAAGACTGAATGACAATTGTGCCAGAATTGATTTAAGAGATGGAGGAACATGTGATTCAAATTAGGCAACGACTAAAGGAAGCACAAGATAGACAAAAAAGTTATGCTGATGCACATAGGACTGACTAAAGTTATAAAGTGGGAGATTAAGTTTTCATTCATATCAAGCCTGATAAGAGTACCATTTGGTTCAGGAAGGGGACAAAGTTGTCGCGTCAATTTATAGGACCATTCAAAATCCAAGAGAGAAATGGACCCATTGCCTATCATCTCGTACTTCCACCCCATTTGCATAAAACTCTTAATGTTTTTCATGTATATGTTCTACGTCATTATGTTGCTGGCGAATCTAATTGGAAGGAATTTCAAGTATCGGACGCGGAAACCCTCACGGTTGAACCGTTATGCATATTGGACCGTAGGGTCCGACATCTCAGGAACTGTTTGGTAGACCAAGATAAGGTCTAGTGGGATAAGTATAGCCCATGATCTGCTACTTGGGAGGATGCATAGACCTTACGACGAGATCATCCCTCACTTTTTGACTAGCTCGGGAATATGTTTTCTTGAAGGTTGGGTGTATGTAATGCCACCTTTTGACTTAGACAACTAGAATTACTTAAGGCTTAATCATCTTTATTTTCTATTCACTGTGAAACTATTAATGATACACTTGAACTTTTAAGACATATGAACCTATGTGAATGTCGATTCTATGAATGTTTAATGTTATTTGAATTGTGATGGATATTATGCAATCTATTTCTAACTTGAAAATTTTGACATTTAAAGTTGTTGGTACGTGGATACTGAATTGAGATTATGATTAAATGCAATTACATCATAATAATAATAATAATAATCTATTTTTAAGGTCACAGCCAAGCTAGCACACCAAATTGGTGTATGAGACCCCCTTGTTTGTGGGACAAGGGACCCCCCTCCGCCCAATGATTTGACTGGTAAAGTCTACAAAGGTATACATACCCTACCCCCCTCTGGATTTGAACCTGTGACCTCTTAAGAGGAAACACATGTTCTTAACCATTAGGCCCACTCAGGTTGTATATGTATGGGTTTGTGTTATAGACTAATTTGTAGGTTAATAGGCTATGAAATAGCCAAAGGATAATGATGATAAAAGGTTGATGTCATGAACATCGACCGAGAAACAATATGGTAGGAATCTTTGTATGTGAAATTATGTTGGTTCAAATGCATTGCTATGATATGTGGACAAGTGCAGGTTTTTCAGGTGGCAAGACTGCCTAAAACTGAATATACGATGACAAAATTCCCAACAACACAGTGCCACTGTATGTTCCATGGTAGGGTGTTGGCCCTAGTTTTATTAGGAGGGGTGGAGGCATTTCTCATCTTGTATCCTCTGAAACATGGAGTCATGGGAGGACGATGTTATCTCATGCTCCCCTAGACGTGTGATGATGACTGCCAGATGCTTGTTGGGGAAGCTTGGTCAAGAGAATTGACACTTTCGCTTACTGGTTCTATTTGGAGTTAGTTCAATATAGTTGACGCTCCAAGATAGTCCAACAGAGGAAGGATAGGGATGTAATATGGAAGTAGGTTAGGGAGGAAGGATGACTAGAAGTAGTTGAGAGTGTGTGGGGCTTTCGCCTTATGATAGAATTTCTTGATTTCCTTGTTTTGAACAAAAAAAATGTATATATGTATGTTTATATTTGCTTAACTGAACTACAATTATCTAAGTGAATGTTGCTTGTGCTAAATTATTATCATTGAGGGATTTCACAAACATTTAATTGGTCTACTATCTTTTATAAAATTAATGGTCTTGTTGATTGGATGGACACATGCAAGAATTACTTTATGAGTGATAATTATTGTCATTAGTGCATGTGTGAGTCTTGTATGTGCTAGCTACACATGCATGCCTTGCACATGTACACTAGTATATACAATCGTTTTAAATTGACATTGTTGTTTATTTGATGTGGATGTATGAATCATGTGTCATTTCCTCTATATTGTAAATTACTCTAACTTTGTGACGAAGTTTCTTGAAGGGTGGGTGTATGTAACAACCCAATTTGATTAATTATTTATTATAGTTTTTAATTTAAATTTAATTAATTATTAAAATAAATTAAATGAGTCTTTTTATTATTTTATTATTAAAATGTAGGTGAAGTAATTAATGGGGGGATAAGATTGTTGGGGAATTAATGAGGGGATAAGGTTGTTGGGGAATTAATAAGATGGATTTGAGAGAGGGGGATAAGGAAGAGGGGGAGGACTTGGAAAGGGGGTCTTTGTTTTGGGGGAAAATTGGAAAAAAAAGAGGAAGAAATTTTGAAGGAGATAGGGAAGAAGGAGGAAATTGGAAGAACAATTGTTTTGGGGAACTCTCATAGGGCACTGCTGTTGCTAGGAACTTTGGGCTCGAGGGCCAGGAAACTGCAAGGATTCCTGGAGCTAGGGAGCTGGAGAGGTTGTTCCTAGTTAGCTGGGAGGTTAATATTCAGTTGGGCAGTTTGGGCAAGGTCAAGAACAAGAGAACCAATAACTAAATCAACCAACCTGCAGGTCGAGGTATGTATTTTATTATGTTGTTGTTGTGATTATGTTGAGGTGTGTATTTTATTATGTTGTTGTTGTGTTTATGTTGTTTATTAGTTTACTCATGGTATAAAGAAAATCGATGAAAGAAAACCATAAATTTAATTGTAGATTATTTTAGTAGGAAACAACAAAATAGATATTTATTTATTATTGAGGCCCTGAAACAGGAAGGCTTTACAAAGGTGTTGACCATAGTTCTATTAGGAGGGGTGGAGGCATTTCCCACCGTGTATCCTTTGAAACCCGGAGTCATGGGAGGACGGTGTTAGGTCACGCTCCCCTAGACGTGTGATGATGACTGCTAGATGCCTGCCGGGGAAGCTTGGTCAAGAGAGTTGACACTTCTGCTTACGGGTTCTATCTGGAGTTAGGTCAATATAGTTGACAATCCAAGATAGTCTACCAGAGGAAGGATATGGATGGAATATGGAAGTAGGTTAGGGAGGAAAGATGACTAGAAGTAGTTGAGAGTGTGTGGGGATTTTGCCTTATGGTAGAATTTCTTGATTTCCTCATTTTGAAAAAAAAAATGTATATATGTATGTTTATATTTGCTTAACTGAACTACAATTACCTAAGTGAATGTTGCTTGTGCTAAATTATTATAATTGAAGGATTTTGCAAACATTTAATTGGTCTACTATTTTTTATGAAATGAATGGTCTTGTTGATTGGATTGGACACATGCAATAATTACTTTAGGAGTGATAATTATTGTCATTAGTGCATGTGTGAGTCTTATATGTGCTAGCTACACATGCATGTCTTGCACATGTACACTAGTATGTATAAGTGTTTTAAATTGACGATGTTGTTTATTTGATGTGGATGTATGAATCATGTGTCACTACCCCTGTATTGTAAATTACTTTAACTTCGGGACGACGTTTCTTGAAGGGTGGATGTATGTAACAACCTAATTTGATTAATTGTTTATCATAGTTTTTAATTTAAATTTAATTAATTATTTAAATAAATTAAATGAGTCTTTGTATTATTTTATTATTAAAAGGTAGGTGAAGTAATTAATGGGGGGACAAGGCTGTTGGGGAATTAATGAGTCGATAATGTTGTTGGGGAATTAATGAGGGGGATTCGAGAGAAGAGGATAAGGAAGGGGGGGGAGGACTTGGAAAGGGGGTTTTTGTTTTGGGAAAAAATGGGAAAAGAAGAAGGAGGAAGAAATTATGAAGGAGATAGGGAAGAAGGAGGAAATTGGAAGAACAATTGTTTTGGGGAACTCTCACCGGGCATTGCTGTTGCTAGGAACTTTGGGCTCGGGGGTTAGGAAACCGCAATGATTCATGGAGCTAGGGAGTCGGAGAGGCTTCTCTTAGTTGGTTGGGAATTTAATATTCAGTTGGGCAGTTTGAGCAAGCTCAAGAACAAGAGAACCAGGGACTAAATCAACCAACTTGCAGGTCAAGGTATGCATTAAATTATGCTGTTGTTGTGATTATGTTGAGGTATGTATTTTATTATGTTGTTGTTGTGATTATGTTGTTTATCAATTTACTCCTAGTAAAAAGAGAAACCATGAAATAAAACCATAAATTAAATTGCAAATTATTTTAGTAGGAAACAACAAAATAGATATTTATTTAGTATCGAGGGCCTGAAATAGGAAGGCCTTATAGATCTTGCTGGATTGATAGAGATAGATAGATTGTATTAATGTGAAATCAAAGTACACTGATTTATTCTTATAAACTTGTTCAACCAATATAAATCTAAATTTCCCCAGATGGGGTGCGATCTATCTAGGACATGCAAATAAGACATCTGGACGCCAACGTACTGGCCATGCACATGGCCCTAGTTTTAAGTCAAGGCAATAACTTCCCCCAGCTCGGGAATGTTACCAGTCTCACGCTTGAAATCAAGGTGTAAGTCTAGTTGAAGTCTGGATCATAACTCTCTGGTATTGTGGGAATTACTAGCATTTACAAGGCTTTAATGGATCTTTTATGGCAATGGTTTGGTACCATCCCTTACTCAAGTTTGGTATGGAAGTTTGCTGGTGTATTCTATTGGTGGATTGTTACCTCGACTCTGCCTTCTCGCTGGTTCTTCCCTCCAATTTTCTGCTTCTTTTTCAGCCTTGGGCTCTCATGGACCCCTCCTTAGTTTCTTTCCCCCTCTGCAATCCCCATGCCACGCGAACAAGGCAAGCCTTGTCGTGGTTTTGTTCCCTCTCGTGCGCATGTTATCCGTCGACCCTCTCCTGCACCTTCACCTTCTTTCTCTGCCTCTCCCTTAGATTCTTTTTCTATCTCCCCTTAAGAATCTCCTTTTCCCTCGTCCAGTCTCTCTGCTTCTATGGCTAGCCAACAAGAGGAGGAAGTTTGGGGTTATGCATTGATTGAAGAGGAAATTCTTGAAGAGCATCCCCAAGCAAACATAGGGCTCCATAATGCTAATGAGATTGCTCCTTAAGATCACCACCAGGAGTACCCCCTTCATGCAACCTTGAACTTTCTATCCTGCAACCGAATCATGGAGAGAAACTCTCTGCTCCTAGGGATTCATGCAAGTGAAGCACAGGTTGGAAGGTCCCCTCGAAGATTCTCTAAGGATCAACTAAGGTTATTATTTGAGCTCCGCTTGGACATGGCAGAGCACCAGTACAGGTAGGGGCGTATGGAACAACAACTGATGACTCTCATGGAATCTTTATTCGGACAACAACCGTCCCATCCTTGCTGATATCCCATCCTTGTTGGTATGCTCTCATAGTTGTGTGTGTGCTTCAATGGATCCAGTTCTTCCTCATGTTGATGATAGCAACGGTTAGTTAAGAGCTCAAATTTTGTTTTTTGGTTATGGTCTTGGTCGATAAAACTTCTCCAGTCCCAATAGTGAATAGGCATGTTTTAGTCATAGAATGACAGGATGGCTTTTTTTGTACATTTAAATACTCCCATTTTGAGCCTCAGGGCAGACTTTTTAAGGATATGATAAACACGCTATCTGGCATGTATCTTTAAGATTCTGAAGGTAATACAAATTCTTCTTATTTACAAAAAAATATATAATTCTAAATTTATTTATTTGCTTTAAAGTGGATTTATAATTTTTTTACATCTCCTCTGTACTCCTTTGTAAAGCACCTCTCTACACCATAACAATAATGAGTCAACCTGCATTTGTGGATAACAACCAATGATTTGACAACTAAATTCCGATAAATTTTGCCATCTTAAAACCTGAATTATGTAAGACCATCTCAAACACACAATTAATTTCTATTATAATTCATCATTAAAAATAAATATCATTTAACCATAAAGCTTAGTATCTACTCCTATTAGTACGGTATCAAACAAGCCGTCAAATATTTATAGTATTCCCTTAATTGATTGAAAGCATATCCCACTCAAGGTGTCCGTGGAAAATGGCTCTCCCTCTAGACTTTGTTGCGACCCACGATGGAATACTTTATATATTTAAGGTAACGGACGAATGCGACTGTGTCAGGAGGCATGAATGTTGTCGGAATGATGATCCGTATACTTTTAATCTTCCGTGGTTCATTCCACTTTCCAATTGACGTGGTTCATTCCACTTGGAATGTAATTCAATCTCTTTGTAATTAAATATTTTTGAAGACCTTGGGGTTGGTATATTGATCTTCACATTCGACAACAATTATGAAGATTCACAGAAGAAGAGAACGAAGATTCGCAGAAGCTTTGTAATTAAATATCTTTGAAGACCTTGGGGTTGGTATATTGATCTTCACATTCAACAACAATCATGAAGATTCGCAGAAGAAGAGAAGACATTGAAAATGACTGGAAGGATGTTGTGAGATGGATGCATGCATGCCTTTAGGGATGCCCACGAATAAATGTTGCTGGAAGGCTCTCATAAGCCAAATTCAAAATTGAACTTTGCAGGGAGAGCGAATATCGACACAATCCGATATAAGGTAATGTGGCATCCAAACCCTTAAGTTAAATTGATCCTTTCGAAAATTACTTGCAGGACACGCATTGATAACTCTGCATTTCCCAGTTTGAAAAAAATGAAGCACACATCAAAGCCATGTTCTTGATGTCTTTGGCGCTGCCCTATATTTACTGTTTCAAGGGAATTGCTTGTGGAAGTAGGTGCGTGTCTGTGAAATTTTGACTTGTGGAAGTAGGTGCGTGTCTGTGAGATTTTGATTTTTGATTTTGAGCTGACAAAATTCAGGGCTAAAATGTATTTCACTTGTATCACTGTGGCACCCATGTTTTCATTGTGGTCTGTGGTTCGGGAGGTTGGCACATGCCATTTTTGTTATTTTCCATCATCGTTGTTCACCCTTTAAGCATCCATTTTTCCACTGTGGTACCCATGTTCTGGTTTGCAGTTTGCGAAGTTGGCACATGCCATTTTTGTTATTTTCCATCATCGTTGTTGACCCTTTAGGCACCATGTTCTCTTTGTTGTTTGGGAAGTTGGCACATGCCATTTTTTATATTTTCGATCATTGTTGTTAACCCTTTAGGCATTCATGTTCTCATTGTGGTTATGGTTTGGAAAGTTGCCACATGCAATTTTTGATATTTTCGATCAACATTGTTCGCCCACCGACTTCAGAATTTCCAATAACTAAATCGACTTCAGAATTTCCAATAACTAAAGACACCCTCCAAATCACCTTCTCACCCATCCACTCACTATTTCCTGTTACTAAACTCACTCTCCCAATCACCTTCCCACTCTCCCAATCACCTTCCCCTTGAGAAGGAGAGGTGAAGAGTGAAAACCCAGTAGTTCTGGGTAAGAGAGGGCAGGCTCTACGCATATAGGCATCCGCTACCCGTCAAACTCTCGTTAAGAGAGAACAGACCCTATCCATATGGGCACTGGCTCACTGTCAAACCCTAGGAAGACTCTTTTAAATCTCACAGTTTAAAGAGGTAAGCTTTTAATCCTTGTTTTTTAACCGAGAGATTTGAGGTGCAATACAGTTTGGATGGAAGAGATGTTGTCATGTCTTCGGGTCTTCTGAACTAATCTCAATTAATTAAAAGAAAATAAAAAAATGACATTATTATTTTTTATAATGCTAAAAAACTACTATAGACTTAATTTAATCTTAATTATAGATCCATTTTGGTTGAGAATTTTTAATTTCCTGAAATTGGAATCTAGATTTGTTTATCCTCCTGCTATTTAACAAATTCAGGGTAAGATGAATTTATCAGATTCAAGGTAAGATGAATTTATGTTAATTTTTATAATTTTATTTTAATAAAGTATAGAGATTTTTTTAAAAAATATTTCAGAGATGCATGGAAAGAACTTTGAAAAGCCACACTACATTTAGATTCAGATTAAGATATATATATATATATATTTTAAATTTTTGTAGAAGCATCGAAAGAACTTTGAAAGGCCACACTGCAATTGAAGACGACAGACCAGTCAACAATAAAACATGGGCAACCTTAAGCACTGGACAGTCTTGCCATAAATGCAGATGGAACCTGGAAGTTTTTCAAGGTTCTGGTCATGAAACCTGTTGCATCAAGGGTCCAGGACAGGTATTTATGACAAGTCTGTCTGCTACTTAAGGTTTTGCTTAAAACTCATGAGCTGGTAGATGACACACTTACAGATAAAGCCAAATATATTGCAAAGATGCCCCTTTTTCTGACAGTTATTGTCCATGGAATGCGAACAATCGCTAGGGCACTTGCATTTGCAGACGTTAGTGGCACTTAGCTTAGCAGAGGCAGAGTATATGGCAACGAGTATGGTGAGTTGTGAAGCAATTTGGCTTCATAAATTGCTTACAGGATTATTTGATCAGGAGTTGGAGCCTATGGTGATATATGGCTATAATTAGAGTTACATCAATCTCTCGGAGAATCTAGTATTCCATGACAGGTCCAAACATATTGAGATCAAGTATCACTTTATTCGAGACAGGGTTGAGAAGGGAGTAGTCAAGCTCCAGTACATCTCCACAGATGAGTAGGATGTAGACATTCTCACCAAACCCTTAGTGAAGGGTAAGTTTGTCTTCTTCAGAGATAAATTTGGAGCGGTGGAGAATACCTTCCTCGCTAAGAGGGAGTGTTGAAGTTTGTAGCATTGGAGATGTATCTCCACATTGGATCGTGTCTATCATGTGGAGATCGTCATTAATACCTCTCAAAACTTAGGAAATTCATCTTTTTAAAGCAATTGTTAAAGTAAATGTCTTTTTATAAGAAAAGTGAGTTAATCTAATGAAAAGCTAAAGTTTTGGCTTAAATGAATTAGATAAATCTTAACCATCAATCACTTTGGAGATCTAGGGTTTTGATTTGGTCCTAACTCAGGCTTATAAAAGGCAACCAAGGGGAGAGGTGAAGACACACATTTCATTTACAGCGAGAGAGAAAAGATAGTAGTTGACGAGAATTTGTTTGCAGGAGACCAAAACAATTGGCCAACAAGGAAAATGTCGGGAAGCAAGGGTTGCGGGCATGTTTTTCTGGGGGGTAGCAAGGCCGTACAACAACAACCAGTACTGTACAATCCGTACAGGCAGTGGCAACGACCATATAGTTTGCCATAGGTCGTACAACAACATACAACTAACACAGTAGAGGGTTCCTGGCAGGGGTTTCTCAATGGATCAACAAATTAGGTTTTGCTGTATTTTTATCATTTCTTAGTTGGCCATCCTCCCGGTAAGGGAGCCTTGATTTTTTATAATAAAATCATCTCGTTGTTGGTTTTCCCTTAAGGGTTTTTCCAGGGGTATTTACCCAAAAATATTTGTGTACATGTGTTTGGTTTCTTGTTTTACTTCCTACAATTTCTGGTTAAGAATCTCAGTGTGCTTTTATTTAGTAGATCTGCATTTTATTTCAGCAATGATTTACTAGGAATTAATTACCGTGACTGGGGTTTAAAGAAATTTAATACCACATGCTTGGAGTTTGGATGGAGGATTGGAGATATAATATCATTTTATGTGGGATTTTCATTGTGCACTTTAATTTCATATGTTGAATTTTGTAGTAGGAGATCCCTGTAGCATGTTAAAATTGCCTTGCAAATGAACTATGCTTCATTTGGATAGAGTAATGTGAGGATGTTATTCCCCTCATTGCTATTGTGGTTGTGTTAGTCTTGCATCTAATAAACCCAATTTTTCCTAGATTAACATAACCTCACTTTCATAACAATGCTTAAGTATGGCACCTTTAGCCTTCCAAGTAGTGTTGCAGGAAGCTTCCCCCTCGCTTTGAAGCCCCGAAGTGCGCTTCGAGCGGGTGCGTCCAGGAAGCTCCCCTGGAAGCATGCTTCAAAATTTCGAAGCGCGCTTCGGAGCAAATTTGGACACTTCCTGGTCTTTTGGAAGCTCCATGCTTCGAAAAGCGTGCTTCCAAGTGTGCTTTGTATGCTTCATAGGACGCTTCTTGAGTGTTTCCGTACGCTTCCCATACGCTTCTTAGGAAGCTTTCGAGGTTCGGTATGTTTTGCAGTTCACCAAACCAATTTATCACATGATCAAGTTTGCAGATTCAAATCGGCCAATCATTTGGGAGGTGTATGAGCAAATGGATAGCATGCTAGGGTAGATTAAAGACATTGTTGAGCCTAGAGATGTCAACGGTGGGAAATGCTAAATATTCTACCACATGCCTTAGCATATGTGCTAATACCTAAATACTATCATGTATCATGGCTTTTGTCACCAACACCTAGTGGTGGGTCCAAGAAAAGACCACACCAAAATCAAGAGGTTCAAGCTGGTTATATGAAAGCATTAGAAAAATCGATCCTAGACGAGGAGGAATGTGACAACGTAAGGAGACAATTGAGCCGTTACATTCTTAGCAATAGTGCCTTTGGGACCAACCATGCAATTAGAGATCGAGGGAATCTGAGTTCTCTCGAGTGGTGGAACATGTATGGCAGTGCTACCCCACAACTGCAACATTTGGAAACACGAGTGCTTTCATAGGTGGTGAACACTTCTTTTGTAGAGAGGTGTTGGAGTACCTACAATTTCATCCATAGCGTCAAAAGGAATAGGTTGAATGTAGGTCGGGCATAGAGCTTGGTCTATGTTTCATTACAACTTGCGATTGTTGCCCCATTACTGTGAGGAGGCACAGACGGATACAAACTTGAGGCTTTGGGGCAACAATCTGGAGGAGGATAATTTGGAGGATGGAGTATTGCTTTTAGAGCAATTGGAGAGTGTTCTTTTGGATGATGATGATCATGTTGAGATGCCACCCCCATCCACTTCCATGGTCCCCATGTCCAAAATTCCATGTACAACACTAGGGCCATCTGCATCTACTTTTGCACTACCACCATGTGGAGGCCCACGCAATAGCCGTGGCGGTGGAAGGAGGATGGGATAGTTGTTTGGTGATTCTCCTTTTTCATTACTTTATATGTCATAGTCTATCGATGATAGATTCATAGTATTTAGCAACTAGCTCAGTTTAAACTTTAAACTTTATCGTCTTGGACCTTTCGGTCTTCATACTTCAGTGTAGATGGCCTATTTTGTAAACATAACTATTTGGTCATGACTCATGTTATTGTTGACAGTTGTTGATAATCTGATTTCATTTTATAATTATATGGTCTACTTTCTATTATATCAATATGGCTTAAAAATTTGTATGTTGGTTTGTAAGTTTGTAATTGCTAGAATCTAGATGGTTGATGCTCGAATGATTAATCATTGATGTACTATGGATGCCATTTCTATCTATATTGATGTACAAATGTGCATGTTTTCATATATTCTGCAGCTAATTTATCTTTCTGCATGTTTTTTTGAATCTCTTAAGAGGTCACAGGTTCAAATCCAGAGGGGGGTAGGGTATGTATATCTTCGTAGACTTTACTAGTCAAATTGCTGCGCGGAGGGGGGTCCCTTGTCCCACAAACAAGGGGGTCTCATACACTAATTTGGTGTGCTGGCTTGGCCGTGACCTTAAAAATAGATTATATATATATATATTATAAAAGACGCTTCCAGGACGCTTCGCTTCTGAGGATTTTTGGAAAATGATGCTTCCCACGCTCCCGCTTCGTGCAACATTGCTTCGTAATTTTCTGCTGTAAAAATCAGCAAGCCAAGGCTGATTTGTGGCATGCATAGCAGCCCCTATTGCCTTACATCTTCATGCACTTTCCCTCTTTGATCTATGCTTCCTTGATTAGGTACTTGATCTTGGGGTTTCTTCCTTTATCTTTCATCCTCACACCACTCATTATTGCACATGTACTACATCCATTCATTTTGCTTAGGTTGACTCTTCAAAAATGACCTTGTGCCTCCACTCTATAGCCTTAGCAATCCAATCCTTAGGGAAGCCCCTTTTGTGTTGGAGAAGAACCAACCAAAAGTGAGAGGAAGAGCTACTGTGGTGATAGTGGGTAGCCTTCATGAGTTGCACCTAGACTAGCCCCTTGGTGCTCGGGACATTACATCATATGGGGGTGCTAGATTTTGTTGTAACAATGAGACTTATGTTTTCATCTCAAATTGCTGAATATTGTTGCTGGAAAGTACTTGCAAAATCTGCTTTAAGGGCTATTTGTGATAGGTAATCTACTCCATTAGAAGGGATTAGGTGTGGGTCTTCCCCTCTTATGTTCCTTTGCTGTTTTATTTTAGAATTTTCTAATTTTGCAGTCGTTATCGTAGTAAGGGTTCCTTAAGTTGGAGAAGAGCCAACCAAAAGTGAGAGGAAGAGCTATTGTGGTGATAGTGGGAAGCCTTCCTGAGTTGCACCAAGACTAGCCCCTTGATGCTTGGGATTTATTATCATATGGGGGTGTTAGATTTTGTTGTAACAGTGAGGGTTATGTTTTCATCTGAATTTGCTGAATATTGTTGCTGGAAGGTACTTGCAAAATCTGCTTTAAGGGCTAATTGTGATGGGTAATTCTACTCCATTAGAAGGGATTAAGTGTGGGTCTTCCCCTCTTATGTTCCTTTGTTGTTTTATTTTAGAATGTTCTAATTTTGCAGCCATCATCTTAGCAAGGGTTTGTTGCAGAATTTCTATTTCATAGTAAGACACACCCTCATTGCAAGTTTTAAGAGGTGCACCTTTGGAAGGGCCCGGTAAGTAAGTTTTTCTAGTATAAACAACAAATTAGGGTAGGCTTAGCATGTGTTTTACACCTCAGTTTTGTCTTAATCATTAATAAAAAACAACCCTCTAAGACTGATACCTTGACTCCATTTTTCAATATTGGATAGGCACTAGTTTTGGTCCTCCATCCATTTTATTTCCAAAGATCATCTTATATTTCTGTTTTACTGAGTCGAATTCTCCATTTATATTTGAGCCCTTATTGTATAGGCTTAGTAATCCTAATCTTAGGAATATCCCCCTTGAGTTGGAGGATAACTAGCTATTGTGGTGACAGGGGTAGCCCTTCTTCATTACCCCTAGGGTTTCGTTTGTGTTATAGGGCTTTACCACTTAAAGTGCAGGTTTGGGAGGTAACAAGTAGCATTTGTGAGACTTTTTGAATATGTTCCCCTTAAACTGCTGGTTTTCCTAATTTTTCCCATTTCTTTTTGGATTTTTTCTTCTTTGCTTTCATCATCCACCTTCGTAAACCCATTCTTCTTTTGGATTTCCTCCTTTGTTGGTTTCGAAAGAAGTGGGAAATCCCTTAACAAGTGGTCATGTTCATGGTAGTGACAACACATGTAGGGTATTTATCCATAATCGAGTGTTTGAACCCACTTGTTGTCCTAGTTAAGTAGGATGGTTGATTTCAGGAGTGGTCTTGAAACGTTCATCATTACACAAAATCTAGTATAGAAGGTATAATGCCTAGTAGAAGTTATTTGAGAGGTTTAAATGAATAGGCCAAGTGTATTACCTATGTCTTTGAAGATTTCTTCACACTAGAACACTCGTGGCAGGGAATACATCTAGATCCATATTGATGCTTTTGAATAATATTTCTTTTCTAGATAAGCTTGTCTATCCAATACCTCATGTGGAGTCTTGATGAGTTGTAAAAGTGTGACCCATCCTCAAAAACCTTATCTCTATCTTTTGAGCGGATAGATATTCCAAAGAAAAAGAGTTTAGCACACAAACATAGATCCACACTACCCTTCCCCTTCCACTTTGTTGATATCCACTGCTTGAGCATGGTTTCTTGAGGCCACTAGCCTAAAAATATACGGGTGATTACATAATGTATTTCCATATGTGGGTTCGTGGTTGCTTTATCTAGACATTCTTTTGGTCTTTTCCCATTTGCCAAGTTTGATTAGGAACAATTTTATTCTATGCTTTCCACATCCCAACTGACCCTATAACCACCACCTTGTATGAAACTACGAATTGGAAATGGGGATTTTTAGTTGTTAGCCTTGTCGGCTATTTTAATGACCTAATTTTAATTAAAGGTCATGAGATGATATATATTGAGGATGTTTTCCCTCATTTTGACATAACACAATTCACTCACACTTGTGAGGTCTGATTTTTGCGCCCTTCTAGGGTAATTTTTCTTTCTAAGTGAGGTGCACTTGTTATTGGAAGGATCTTTTGGCATCTTTTGGCATTTCTCTCCAAGGAAGGTATACAACTAGTGTTTGCATGTGCTTTCTTCATGATATGTAAGTGATTTTCTTGCAAAACTTCTTAATTGAATGGTTGTAGGTCTAATTTCTTGCATTTGCTTATTAAATTGCTGATTTGAAACCCTAGGTAACAAGCACACAAGTAGGTCATTGTTACATGTCCCCTTAGAGA
>ML780715.1:807929-822527 GCA_009831015.1 Picea engelmannii | reverse complement strand
AAATGTTTAAACTTTAGCTAATGTTTCAAAGTTCAAACTCATTGACTCTTAAGTTTTAACTCTTTGAAAGGTACCATTACACAAAATATTTTGAAGCAGATGGGGAGGTAAAAGAAGGATTATACAAATGCATTGAGCGCATGATGCCTGATTCCAACAAACAAGATGAAATACACAACAAACTCTTGCGTTTCAATGAGAGTATTGGTACCTTTGGCATGGCTATGGTTGTTAGAAGTAGAGCAAAAGATCCACCAGGTATGTAATTGTAAAGTCTTTCAATTATATTATTCATGGCAAAAATTAAATCAAACTTTCAAAGTTCAAACTCCTTTGCTAAATCTTCTTTGTCTTTACATGCAGCTTATTGGTGGCAACAATTTGGTAGTCAGTGCCATGAATTGAAGAAATTTGCAGTTCGGATATTGAGCCAGACATGCAGTGCTTCTAGGTGTGAATGCAATTGGAGTGTTTTTGAGCGTATACACACCAAGAAGAGAAACCGTTTAGAGAAAAAACAGTTGAATGATATGGTATTTGTTCAGTATAACCTTAGGTTGAGGCGCAACCAATTGATGAATAAGACCTCTGAATCCAACAACATATTCTTGGATGATGTTGATCCCTCATCAGATTGGGTTGTGGAGACTCAACCAACAACTTTTGACCATGAAGACCTTTCTTGGATGGATTTGGATCCCGAGCCACATCAAGAGAATGTGTGCACTGATGCTGCACCTGTATCTTTGCCTTCTGGACCAGGGGAATCAAGCCAGGCTCAGAATCCCCCTGTTGAGTCTACTCATGTTGAGAATGTAGATGATGACTCCGAGTCAGACTCTGAGTTCTTTGAGTCTTCCTTTCAGTATGCAGATTCAGATTATTAGATTGTGTAGTCTCTGACTCTCTAGTATCTACTCTCTAGAGTTATTTTTGGACTTTATAGGCCATTTAGAGCCTTTTTGATGATGTATTTTGATTCGGATATTCATATGACTATGGACTCATGGAGTGCACTTACTCTTAGTGCTATTTTGGTTTTATACACTATTACTTGTTATATATATATGAGAAACTTGGCAAATTTGTGTATAATGGTTTGGATTCACATGGATGCACATGAATATATATGAGAAACTTTGCAAATTTGTGTATAATGGTTTTGATTATGGAATCGGATTCACATGGATGCACATGAATATATATGAGAAACTTTGCAAATTTGTGTATAATGGTTTGGATTCACATGGATGCACATGAATATGTTTTTGTTTTTCAAAATTTGAATATTTTATGTATTTTTAGTGACCGGTTTTTTTCCGGTTCCGGTTCGGTTCCAATCTTGGGATCGACCGGTTCAATGACCGGTTCGGTTCTGGTAACTTTGACTGTAACACAAACTTATGGAATCGAGATTAGTTTAGTGCGTGGGATATCAACATTCATTCATTTCATAACAGGATCCAAAGTTGTTGATGTGGGCCTAACAGTTAAGAACATGTGTTTCCTCCTTGGAGGTCATAGGTTAAAATCCCGAGGGGGGTAGGGTATGTACATCTCCGTAGACTTTAGCAGTCAAATTGTTGCACGGGCAGGGTCCCTTGTCTCACAAACAAGGGGGTCTCATACACCAATTTGGTGTTCGGCTTGGCCGTGACCTTAAAATTAGATTATTATTATTAATGTATGCATCGATCCCCAATTAAATCTCAGAGAAGATAACCCCAATCCAACCATTCTTTCGGCATAGAAATGAGTCAAGTATAAATATGAAATCTGCAATAAAGAAAGAAAATAATGCGCAAGGACAAGGCATAATCATGATGACAACAACAGTTTCCACTGTTCGTAGCTCACAGACAATATTTACTTGGCACTTCTAATGCCTTTCACAATAGGAGGAAGCCTGAAAGGAGAAGCATATATGCATAAATGTTCTAAATTGGAGATTTGCTGCAAAACAGAAAATTTCACCTCTAAACCTAGAGGTTTCTCGGATCTTTACCCTGTGAATTTCAGCCTTAGGGCTGTTATGAAATATAGAGCAAAACAGCAGCGGAAAGAAAACAATATTTTACTTCCTAACAGCCCAATCTTCTAGGCAATCCAAGGAGAAAAAATACCAAACTTTCTCAATAAGTTTCCAGCTCTCTAGGGCGATTTATCACAAATAAACCAGATTTAAAAATTCACTTTTACAGCAGTTATAACAGCAGATATACTAGCAGCAAAACAACCCTTAAATTCTTCAATGTCAAATCACTCAATAAATTGTCCTTTTACTTATGTCCAATAAGCAAGACATATATAGCTGTAAATAACAATACATTAATAACATATATGGCTGAAAATCATATCTGGAAATTGCACAAATTTTGGATAGTTGAAAACTTCATTAATTTTGGACAGTTAAAAATTTCATTAATATGCTCAAGATGAAGTTTATGTACATACCTTAGCCTTCTCTCAACGCTAGTACAAACCATTAGCTCTCCAAAACCCTAGCTAGGGAAAACCAAGAAAAACCCTAGCTCAACCAAGGAGCTCCGACATGCAAGAATCACTTCAACAAGTCCTCCATGGCAAGATGTCCTCTTCTCTTCTTCACCAAATATACCCACGGGTTTATCACAAAACCCTAATCTCAAACCTCCAAGGGATAAACCCTAACCCTAAACTTCAATATGCTCCAAGATAGTCCAAGAGGACCATAGGACCCTAGCAACTCCAAGAGAGAGAGATAGAGAGAGAGATCAAGTACAGATGAAGACCAAGAGAGAGAGATCAAGTATAGATGAAGACCAAGAGAGAGAGAGAGAGAAGACTAGTGTACACTCTTCTCCAAGGTAGCATCTTTACACGAGTGAAAATAAGAATGAGTGAATGATATGTGATGATCATATCTAATGTCTTCTTTTTCAGAAGAGTAAACCCTAGTCACAAGAACAATCTCCAAGAAAGATGTCCTCCCATGTATGCCTCTCCTAGAGTTTCCTGATGAACTCTAGCAAATCACTCCAAGAAGACCAAGTACAAAGAGAAGAGTATCATGATGATTATGAATGAAAGGACTCTCTCCTTCCTCTATATATTTGGGAGATAAGGGAGGCCACAATAGAATGTGGGCCCAACTCCTTACAAGCAACCTATAACAAACACTTGTAGGCCTACACAAGTGAAGTGCTCCACTCCAAGGGTACACATGTCATGCTCCAAGGTGATGCTATACATAATAAGGTCTCCAAGATGATGTAGCTACACAAGGTGTGTTCACACCCCTCCATCACAGGCCCACACGGACTCCATCGCTCCTTCTAAGCCATGTACTCCACTGGGTCATCTGGCCCTACAAGAACATTGTCACAACCCAGGTGTCCTCGAGTCAACTGCAACCTCAATATAGAAGCTATCCCATGCCATCTAGGGCTTGATGCCCTCCTTCAAGATGCGCAATGCTTCTCCTTGCAAGTAGGGCATTCTCTAAGCAAGTGAACCTCTCCACGTGGCCATCATGAAGGGCATCCTCCAAGTTGTCAAGAGAACTCCAATGCCCTAGGGAGGAATACCAAGCCAAGACCTAATTGAGGTCGAACAATCACTAAGCAAGCTGTCTCCACTATGCAAATCTATCACAAACCATCTCCCGTGCGACAATCCATCTCAGACCATCCGATGGCTGAACATACACCATGACCCCAAATCTCATGACACACCCATGACATTGCATAAACACTCTCGGAGTAACCCAAAAGCTAACAATATAATTGTACAAGGTATAATAATTGTACTAACAACAACAATTTCTAGTGTTCATAGCCTACATAGCCTATAAAATAATTTTTCTTGGCACTTCTAACACCTTAAACAACCCAGATCAACCTTTTATCTCAGCCTAAATCAGACTCAGGAAAATCAACAAAAAATTGATTCTTGAGTGGAATGTGGGGCCCAGGGAGAGAGGACACACCTCATGAAGGTGGTTGGGTGGTTTGTGGGGCCCAATCCAAAGGGGGGTGCACTACTTAGTGGAGAGTGGGGTCTAGACCAAGAGGGCCACCCCAATCTCAGCCATTGAGGCCCAAGTTTGGGCACACATCTCAAGGTAAATGGGGGCTGAAGGTGAGATAAAAGAGGGGTTGAGGGTGGAGTTGGACAAGCATTCTCATTTGTGAAATTTTGCAGGTGAGAAGAAGAGGGAGCTTGGGCAGGAGAAGTAGAGGGAGCAGCTGAAGCAGAGAGGGCAAGTTCAGGGCCTAGTTTGGGAAGTTTGCAGAGGTCATTTTGGGCTGCAAACATAGGCCATTTCTGGACAGCAACGAGCAGAGAGGAGCAAGTCAAGTTCTGTCCAAATTTTCTCAGCCAAGAGGGCTGTTTGCAGGCCGTACCAACACCAACAAGTAGGCAATACAGCAGGCCGAATCTGTACAGGCTGTACATGGGCTGTATAGACCAAGCTGTACAGGGCCAGATTCTGCTGGGCCGTACAACCAACAGCTGGGCGTTATTTTTTGCTATGGAATGTGAATTTATCTGCTGGAAATTTGTAAGAGTTTTTTCAGTTTTACTCTGCTGCTGTAAATATTCTCCCGAATGCCCAATAAAGCCCCCTCTTAGCTGGTTTTCCCCACACTGGGGTTTCCAGGGTACATATGGTGTCTTGTGTAAATTTTGTGCTTGGTTCTGTATGCTTCTGCTGTCATTTTTATGGTTTATTACTCAGATGTCGGTTAACTGCATAATTCTGAAATTTATGTTAGCAAACTAAATTATCGAGTTTAATGATTATTGGCATTAACCTTAGTGACTGAGTGATAGGAAATTTCAACACGCCATGCATGTGAGGGAGAAAGGAGA
Source organism: Picea engelmannii (assembly GCA_009831015.1). Lineage (NCBI taxonomy): Eukaryota > Viridiplantae > Streptophyta > Pinopsida > Pinales > Pinaceae > Picea > Picea engelmannii. Next base: position 817,673 of record ML780715.1, on the reverse strand, counting down.
GATGGAAGTGTGCATGAGGTAAGATAAACAATAAAACTAACGTATGGGTGAGGGGAGAATAGGATAGATGGAAGGTGAAGTGGTGACGCGGAGTGAGAGAAGGGGAGGGTGAGGTAGATGAGAGGACGAAGGCGTCATGCGTGAAGTGGATATAACGTATGCATTCCATAAAAGGAATAAGCATGCACTTTTAAAAAAAATGGAACGAGCCTACATCATATTTTAAGGTATGAACTTTATTAAAATCTGATGGGTGTATATTGTTGATGTTTTGGTAGCTGCAGGAGGATCTTTCCCTCCTAGATGAACTTTCTTAGATGCAGAGAAGATTCCAGAAGCAAGAGATCCATTGGACAGATGTTGAAATACCCTAGAAGAGAAGTCGGCCAAGAAGAATAAAGTATAATGAAAAGACACCTTCCCAGAAGAGAAGTCGGCCCAGCTAGAAGGACAAGAAGACTATAAATAAGGAGGCGCCTTAGCTCATTTTTTCATTCACACACACTCTCCCAACTACACAGAAGCAAGGCACAAGTTTGGAGAAGGAGATGCAACTGCTGCAATAACTCAGTTTCTTCTTGTTCAGTCTTTTGGTATCTCTCTCTTGTGCGCTACTCCTCAAGGATGTGTGCTACCTTTGTATGGTGCTGTTGCTGCAACTGGGGTGGTATTTCTGGTTGAGCTAGCACTTGTGCTAGGGTTTATCTGATTGGACTTGCTTTGTGAACAAAATCTATCTAAGAAAGGTTACTGGGTTTTTCCTAGGATTAATCTCTTGTGTTCTTTTTGTCTCTTGTTTATGCTGCTACTACTCAGTACATGATATATATATGTTAATGATAACGAAGTAAAAGAACACTAGTAACACTATAAATAAGGAAAATCCAACATGGTATCAGAGCTGGTTACCTTTAGAACAATTTAACCACTGGAAGGAAGATCGATACAACGACACGTTACAACACCTTGCAATTGCAATACCTTGTCAAGCTCATTGAGCACTTTCCCAAGGACGTTGGGGATAATTTTTGTACAGAGTAGTGCACCTTACTCTAGCGCACTCCTTGATACCCTAAATGTACAGTTTGGTGAAGTTTGAAGAATTGAGTTTTTCAATGGCCAGGGTTTCTACTAGCGAAAAATGTCTACCAACATGAGAGTAGAAGACAAATTGGATGGAGCAGATAACTTCAGATCCTGGAAGCACAAAGTTCTCCTCATTCTAGAAGATAATGATCAATTAGATCACATAATGAAAGATCTTCCAGAACCTGAAGATGAAGAAGCAAAAGCAAAGTTCAAGAAGAATGAGGTCAAGGCCAAGAGGATTTTGACAGATTCAATCAAGGATCACCTGATGCTCGATGTATCAGAACTGAAGACATCGAAGGAGATGTTTGATGCCCTAACCAGACTTTATGAAAGTAAGAATACCAGTCGAAAGCTTACTTTGAGGCAACTTAGAAACGTGACAATGAACAAGTCAAAAACAATGGTCAACTATTTTATGAGGATCTCGTAGATCAAGGATCAGTTAGTAGCTATTGCAGATCCAGTAGAAGACGCTGAACTTGTGACCACCACACTCAATGGATTCCCTCCCTCATGGGACCCATTTGTTCAAGGAATTTGCACAAGAAGGAGATTGCCCAAGTTTGACAAGTTATGGTTAGATTACACTCAAGAGGAATCCAGGCTAATATCCAAGACACGAAAGACTAATGAGGATGAAAATCAAGCACTTGCTGCGCAAGTGAAGAAGAGAAAGAAAAGGGAAGAAGGCAGCTCGAAGAAGTCTAAGAGACCTCGTTACAAGAAGGATGCGTCAAAGATTAGATGCTACAGTTGCCAGAAGCTGGGACATTATGCCTTTCAATGTCCAGATAGAAATGAAAAGGAGAAGAAGAAACACCATGCACATGCAGCAAATGCCGAAGAGCACTCAAAGGCATCAGAGGATGAAGAATTTGTCTTTTAGAGAATGGTGTTTTCATATGAACAATAGAAGGAAACTCAAGCAGGACAACAACACTAGACTCCAGGTTTGCATATCAGGTTTGATATTTTATATTGTTGTTGCTTAAGAAAGTATTGTACCTAGGATAGCAGTCTTTACAACTTTATTATTTTCTATTGCTATCAAATGTTTAGGTACACCTGAATACTGTTGGTACGATTATCATTAAGAAAATGCTCATTGTTAATGATATACTTGTCTGGAAGATGAAATTGATCTCCTCTAGGAGATGTTCTTGATTACTAACCATTCCATGGAGGTTACCATGGAAATGTTGTTCTTGTCTCTTGTTCTAGGAAGGACACGGGTGATAGCTCTGAGAAGGAGCTATGATGACGGTTGCAGGAGGAAACTATTTAGACAGTCTCTAATCGAGACATAGAATTGTGTACACGAACGTACACACCCATGTGAAGAAGAAGACAAAGAAGAGTATCTCTTATATAGATTGACTGTGAGGAGCAGAAGGCTCCAAAGATTACCATATAGCTAATTTGACCACTCTTTAGATCATCGGGAAGAGTCAATAGTGCCAGAAGGGCCTACCTAGAAACGATGCAGTGAAACAAGCATGTTCTCGTGATACCTTGCATGATGCAAAGGAGATACAGATACATGACAGTAATAAGCCATACTATGAAGAGAAGCAGATGACTCCACAAGTGGCGAGGCAGGCGACCCCACCAAGTACCATCTCAAAAGGAGATAGATTTCAGAAGGAGTCAACCCTTAGGATCCAGTAGGGAGGAGCAACCTCCGAGTATAGTCCATAGGAGATCATACTTCAGAAGAAGTCAACAGATGGAGTGGAAGCAGGTGGCTCTAGAGATCGTATAGACTCAGAGGGAGTCAAGCTTCAGAGGGAGCATGCAGATTCAGAGTGAGCCTGATTTCAGAGAGAGTCAGTGGCTTAGAGATTTTCATTCATAAAGTATTCCTTCTCAGATTCAGATAGGAGAGAGAGACGTCTTCCAGGACTGACAGACATGTGTCATGAGTTGAGGAGGCTAGATCGAAGCTTCAGAGGCTTCTAGGAGATGTGAGATCTCCTGGGAGGATTCCCTTGTCTCGATAGACCTTGCTGCAGTGACAGAGGAGGCAACCGGTCAGAAGGATTGGGATATAGATTTTGCCTTAGTTCCAGAAACCACACATGTTTTCCAGCTATATGGCGCTGATGAGCAACATCATTGATTCAAAGCCTTCCACCATTGAAGAAGCTGCTAAGAAGCAGGAATGGGAAGATGCCATGATGGAGGAGTATCAATCCATCATGAAGAATGATGTGTGCGAGGTGGTTCCAAGACTAGAAGGGAAGTCAGTAGTGACTTCCAAGATTGATCTACAAGATCAAGCATGCTGCAGATAACAACATAGAGATGTACAAAGCTTGATTTGTGGCCTGAGGATTCTCCCAGCAAGAGTGAGAAGATTATGACGAGAAACTTGCTTCAGTAGCCAGAAGAAGTGTACTTAGAGCAGCCACAAAATACATAAGAAGGAGTCTCATTTGAAGAAGGCTTTGTACTGGCCTAAGCAGGCACCCAAGACATGATATGCCAAATCAGATGGTTATTTGATGAGCTCGGGGATGGTTGCCCATTGATCCTACATGTGGATGACCTATTTCTGACAGGAGATGAGAAGCTCATATTTGGGTGCAAGAGGGAGCTTGTTTCAGAGTTCGAGATGAAGGATTTAGGTTTGATGCATTACTTCTTGGGATTGGAAGTGTGGCAAAGATCAGATGAGATTTTCCGTAGCCAAGGAAAATATACTGTTGAGATCCTGAAGAAATTCGGGATGATGGATTGCAAGTCCATGACCACACCTATGACGATAAATCTGAAGCTCTTCAGTGACAAATCTTTAGATTTGGTAGATCCCACGATGTACAGACAATTGATTGGATTCTTGATGTACCTGGTTAACACTAGGCCAGACATATGCTTTGCAGTGAATACCTTGAGTCAACACATGGTTGAACCTAGACAAGTACATTGGATGGCAACAAAGCATATGCTAAGGTACCTTCATGGTACAGTTGGATATGGATTGAGATATGTCTCGGGTGGAGATGTAAAGATGTACGGATATATAGACTCTGACTGGGCAGGGAGTGCAGTGGATCGGAAGAGTACTTCCGGATGCTGCTTCAATCTAGGATTAGGCATGATCTCATGGTTGAGCAGGAAGCGGACATCAGTGGCACTCAGTACTTCAGAAGCAGAGTATATCACAGAAAGCGTTGCAAGCCATGAAGCAGTGTGGCTTCGGAAGTTGCTAACCGAGATATTTGATCTAGAATTAGAGCCAACTTTGATACATTGTGACAATCAAAGTTGCGTGAAGCTTACTGAGAATCCTGTATTCCATGACAGGTCTAAGCATATAGAGATCAAATATCATTACATCCGGGACATGGTGCAGAGAGGAGCTGTGGAGCTCCAGTACATATCAACGGACGAGCAGATAACGAACATTCTCACCAAGCCCTTGTCAAGAGTGAAGTATGAGTACTTTAGGGAAAAGCTTGGAGTGATGCTGAATGTCCACCCTCGTTGAGAGGGAGGTGTGTTGTTTCTTCTCATGCCGACTAACCCCTTTGGCCAAGGGTTTTCTGGATTAGTCACGTGAGGTGACTGAGGGGGTAATGCACTGTTGGACTTGTTGAGAGAAGAAACATCACACACGTAGTCGTAAGACTATGGTGGAGGCTCTGTGACTCCAGACAATAGCTGTGTGCTACTTCAATGGATGTGTTCCACTTGCGGAGGCTGTGTGACTCCGGACAATAGCTGTGTGCTACTTCGGTGGATGTATTCCATTGGCAGAGGCTATGTGACTCCAGACAGTAGCTGTGTGCTAGTTCGGTGGTTGTGTACTACTGGCAGAGACTGTGTCTCTAAACAATAGCTCTGTGCTACTACAGTGGATGTGTTCCACTAGCGGAGGCTGTGTGACTTCTAACAATAGTTGTGTGCTACTTCGGTGATTGTGTACCACTGGCGGAGACTGTATGTGACTCTGGACATTAGTTGTGTGCTACTACAGTGGATGTGTTCCACTGGTAGTGACTGTGTGTCACTAGACAGTAGTTGTGTGCTACTTGGCAACAATTGTGATCTTATTGGATGACATTGTAGTAACTGTGTGCTACTAGTTGATTGTCATGGAGATTAGCAGATCATTTGGATGTAGCTGTATGTGCTACCGTTTGATCGCAGAGATTGTGCCTGATGATTCGAGCTAGCAAAGGCATTGTAGCAGCCGTGTGCCTGCTAGCAGATTGCAGAGTAGTCAGTGTACTACCAGATGAAGACATCGTGAAAGATGCCTCCCTAGCTAAGAGGGAGTGTTGATGTTTTGGTAGTTGCGGGAGGATCTTTCCCTCCTAGATGACCTTTCTTAGATGCGGAGAAGATTCTGGAAGCAAGAGATCCATTGGACAGATGTTGAAATACCCTAGAAGAGAAGTCGGCCCAGAAGAATAAAGTATAATGAAAAGACACCTTCCCAAAAGAGAAGTCGGCCCAGCTAGAAGGGCAAGAAGACTATAAATAAGGAGGCGCCTTAGCTCATTTGTTCATTCACACACACTCTCCCAGCTACACAGAAGCAAGGCGCAAGTTTGGAGGAGGAGACGCAGCTGCTGCAATGACTCAATTTCTTCTTGTTCAGTCTTTTGGTATCTCTCTCTTGTGTGCTACTCCTCAAGGAGGTGCACTACCTTTGTATGGTGGTGCTGCTGCAGCTGGGGTGGTATTTTTGGTTGAGCTAGCACTTGTGCTAGGGTTTATTTGATTGGACTTGCTTTGTGAACGAAATCTATCTAAGAAAGGTCGCTGGGTTTTTCGCCCATTTGGGGTTTTCCCAGGATAAACCTCGTGTTCTTTTTGTCTCTTGTTTATGTTGCAACTGCTCAATACATGATATATATATGTTAATGATAACAAAGTAAAAGAACACTAGTAACATTAATGCTCTGTAAATAAGGAAAATCCAACGTATATTCATTAAAAAGGGTACGAATGTTTTAAAGGGGGACACACTTAATAAAGGTGGGTACAAAAAAGGGGGACCACTTAATAAATTAATTAACTAAAGGGGGGACAAAAATAAAGTGACCCTACAATTAAATAATTTAATAAAGTGACACTTTAGTTTAAGTAAGGTGGGCAAGGTAAGTGGGTATAGAATGGTGAATGGTACATATGAAAAACAAGGCACTTTTAATTAATTAATTAATTAATTTAAAAGGAGAGACTTACTTTATCATTAATAAGTGTGACAAAGATAGGTGGGTTAGTTGGTACGCATAAGGGAAAAGGGTTAAGCTTTAATTAATTAAATAAAAAGGGGACACTTCAATTTAATTAAAGTGAGATGGATAAGTGGGTTTGGGATTAGGAGAAGTTAAAGGGAAGTGGGTTTTAGGGACTTTTAATGCACGGAAAATGGTTTTATGGTGGGTGAAGAAGAGTTGGTGAGAAAAGTTAGCCTAATTGGCTAAACTTTCTCCATAGAAGTGCCACCTCATCCTATGCCTTGGTCAAATGATGCCATGTAGATGCCACATCTCACTGAAACTCTGCCACATGTCGGAATTTGATCTCACCACTTGTCACTGGTGGGGATGACGATGATTGCTAAAAATAGAAATTTATGAAAATATCCATCTGGTTCCAAAAATTTGAAACTTGTCGAAACTGACCCAAACTCTCCAAAAATGCTTGGGATGACTAGGAGACCACCACTATATGTCCACTGCTAAAAATACAAATTTGTTCGCATGTCCATGACTTTATACTCATTGGATTCGATTTTTCGCAAGGAATCCGAATCCGCAATTAGAATCGACATGCGAGCCCTGGTGCTCAACCTGCTAAAAATAGAAATCTGTGACAGATCATCTCGAAAAATGTCCAAAAGACTCGGAATGTCTCTAGGATCCATATTGTGTGCTCATGATTTGAATCTGGGGACTGGAGCCAAACTTGCTAAAAATAGAAAATTTCTGCATGTCACCCAGAAAAGTGCCATCGGGCATAGAATCATGCGAGAAACATCCATGTATGCTCAGAATTGCTCCAAACTATCAAGAGACCCACTCAAACCTTATCTCCTAAAAAGTAGCAACACCTGCTGTATGTAGACATCTCTGTCAAATGCATGAGAAACCAAGCTAACTCTAACTCTGAACCAACCAACCATGTACCAATCATATACCTGTCTCTGATGTGAACCAACCTCTTGCTCAACACATGTGCTAAACTCTGGGAGAATCTCAGAATGCCAGCGAAAATAATGCATGTCGACTCTTAACTTGCAAGATTTTCAAACGTGTAAATATAGGGGTTAACAAAGTCTAACCCTAAGTAGTATTTCCTTCAAAAATTTATGGATGAAATTAACCTTGTGAGAGGAGGAAACACTTATGCTCCTCTCTTAGGGTTTTACCAAGCAAAATCTTCAATATGAACAAGTAAAATTTACCATAAACATTCAATAACGTGGAATGAAATTGCAGAAATTTACTTACATCACCAAGATATGACAATAATAAACCCTATTTGCGGAAATTCTATCCAAAAATCAGCAAAAGCATCCACAAATGATTCTCCAAAGCAAGTCACATGAGTGTAGAAGAGAGATATAGCCAAATAGGGAGAAAATTTCAGACTTGTTCTCTCAGGTGAGAAGTTATGATGATAAAATGAAATGGCAAGGTCCTCTATTTATATGAGGCCTTGCAAACCAATTTTTCCACTTTAATTTGTCAACAAGAAATTAGAAGAGGGTCGGTCCCTTCAAATCGTCTTTTCAATTTACAAAAATTAATTTTACATGAGATAAAACCCTAAAGAGAGTGATGTCATGCTCTAGTAGGGTGACACTATGCTCATAAGAGTGACGTCAAGGGTGAAAAGATGGAACGTTGGGCCTCCAAAGGCTGCATGTCCCTTTCTCATGTGCCAAGGTCCATGCTACATGCCTCCTTAATCAATCCATCAAGCGATTAATCAAACCCTAGCCCGCAGGTGACCTCAAGGGCTAGGAGGGTGATGTCTAGGCCTCCAAAGACCAACGTTCATGTAGAGAAGGGTGGAGTCTCGTCCTCTAGCTATGCCAAGATGCCTCCAAAGGCAACATCCTCCATCATCAAGGTGCAATGCTCATCATCAAATGGTGCCCCAGACGTGGGGTCTAGCATCCATCCCATGAGCAAGGTCCTGGAAAGACAAACGAGTACGCTCTCCAAGGGTCCACAAGTCATATGAATCATGCTAAGTAAGCCACATCTAATAAGAGAACCACCCAAACATGTGCATCAAACCCCCCTTTTCAAATTAAACAAATGCTTAAAGACTTTGTAAACTTTGCTAAATTTAGGTATGGGAGGGGTGTCAAGGTGCCCTATTGGGTAATTCAATCCCCAAGTCAAATGATGTTGCCCGAGAAGACCACATCTAAGTCATGAAATGAGTATGAGGTGGATTGGGGCAAGAATTCTAGGCATGGGATTGTTGACATACAAGGGTTCGTATTGTCTCATTTATGGGTGCCTTTATAGAGGTTGTGCTGCCCTTCATCTACAAGGCAATATTTTTCCAAGCGCTTTTATTGCCATTAATTGATTAAGGTCCAAAACATTGAGTACTATCTGCAATGGAAAGTAAAGAGTATCGCAATGCTACTTGAAGCTAGAAACACACAGAGTGCCATATGCAATGGAAAGTAAGGGACAGAACAAAATGCATTTTCTCAACAAGCGAGATGTTTATTAATTATGTGATTTCTTTTGCAGGTCCTTCATTTTTTGGAGAAGCATTTTATTGTTCCCAGGACATCGGGGCGAGCATCAAGAAGGATAATATTGGCTTTTATCTTTCTCTAGCTACTACACCTCTGGGCCTTTAGCCCCTTCTTCCAATGAAATGAGGTACAATCCCTTCTTGGGGTCAATGAATGTGGGAACCCAAAAGATGAGGAGACGGAGGGGAAGAAATGTGAAAAAGAGTAAGTATGAAGGGAAATGGTACTGTTATCGCGCAGTTTGTATTTTAGGTCACAGGCTACATGATAGTGGACAAACTGGCGTAACAGGAACCTTCCCCACCCAATGTCACCTCGATGGGGAGGTTCTTTCTGTTTAGGGAGGTTAGCCCAGGGGAGACGTCCCCGGTAACCTGGTGTTTGAAGAGGCAAAGAATAAAAGGTCAAGAATTAAGGTTTTCCCTCCTCGCAGGTTACCACCAGTATCAGATAATCCGGCTAATCAGCCATTAAAGAAGTGAAGTCCCTGTTGAAAACACCTGCCTGGAACAAGATGATAACAATGCTATACAATATTTGCAGGCTATAACTCAAAGGGTTAGTACTTCTTGACTATCTGATTTCAATTAATAAGCAATGTAATAGACAAGATGAAGTCAACGTTCTGCTAAATAGCCTATGTAAGATTAGCAATTCATCAATGTCTACAAAAATGACCAAGCCAACAGTATTTTCAATCAATAATTGTTCAATAAATGCTTGACGTCATCATTTAATTGCCTGTTTATTAGTTAAAAAGAGTGCTGTGTCAAGTATGACGTCAGGCTAGGTTAGCAGCGTTAGGGTTAGTTAGGGTTTCAAAAATTTAAAGTTTGAAAGATGATTTTGTACACCTAAAGCTCAACGTTGGAGATATTACCAGTGCCTTAGGGTAAATGGAGTCAAAAGCA
>ML780715.1:764982-775612 GCA_009831015.1 Picea engelmannii | reverse complement strand
TGCTGTCAACACTCTCAGTCAGTTCATGGTGGAGCCCAGGAGAGTGCACTGGGTGGCAGCAAAACATGTGCTTAGGTATCTTTGTGGTACGGTAGATTATGGTCTGGACTATCAGAGAGGAGATGGAGTTCGTCTGGTTGGATATACAGACTCGGATTGGGCAGGATGTGTCAGTGATAGGAAAAACACTTCAGGGTGCTGCTTTGGATTGGGATCAACAGTTGTGTCTTGGTTCAGTCAGAAGCAAAAGTCAGTGGCTTTGAGTTCGGCAGAGGCTGAGTATATGGCAGCCAGTCAGGCCAGTTGTGAGGCCCTTTGGCTTCGCAAGTTGCTAGTGGGATTGTTCGGTGTGCAGTTGAGACCTACTGTGATTTACTGTAATAATCAGAGTTGCATTAAACTCTTGGAGAATCCAGTTTTTCATGACCAGTCTAAGCATATTGAGATTCATTATCACTTCATCCGTGATTATGTTCAGAGAGGAGCTGTGGAGCTACAGTACATATCTACAGAGGAGCAGGTTGGAGACATACTCACCAAGGCATTGGGCAAAGGCAAGTTTGTATTTTTCAGGGACAAGCTTGGAGTGGTGAGTAACACTTTCCTCGGTATGAGGGAGTGTTAAAATTTTTAATTAAATAAAGTACCAAGGCAAGTGTTTCTCTTCCCTAGGCGCCTAAGGGGTGAGAAAGTGCCTAATGTGGGCCTTAGTCATTTAATTTGTGAGATGCAAATTAAAAGATGACTTTATGACTAAAGTGAGGGTGAGTGAAGAGACATCTAATCTCAACCACTCATCTAATCTAATCTCAACCGTTGGATTAGAAAACCCCTCACCTTCCCTCATGAGGTCGATTAGGGCAAGGGGGCGCACCCATTGTTGGGTTGTTCATGCATTCTTGTTGAGAGAGCAAGAGAGAGCAAGAGAGAGGTTGAGCTTGAGAAGAGAGACAACATTTGCAGGAGGAGAGCACGCATCCCAAGACAAATAGCAGGCATGGATTTCGAGACAACAGACAACAAGAAAGAACAGGCTGTACAGTACGGATTTGGAGAGGCCGTACAACATTAAATATGCACAGAAATCGAGGGAGACAACATCAGCATTTTTTGAGTGTATTGGCATGCATTTCGAGGCTGTCATACAACATTAAATTGGCACAGATTTCGAGGTGGCTGCTGGGCACACTTTTCTAGGTGAGAAAAGTCCGTACGGACCTGCACAGAAATCGAGGGCCGTACCACAAAAAATTCTAGGCACGTTTTTCAAGGCTTTTGTATTGCTGGGTTTTCCGTATAGTCTTGGCAGAATTTTTGGGCACGAATTTCAAGGAGAGTCCGTACAGCATTCATTGCTAGGACAGCCGTACAATGTACGGATTTCTGGGACAGAAATCGAGAAGCTTTTCCGGATAGTTCTGAAGGAGTCTTTGCTGAGCAAGAAGACTGAGATATGTTTGTGTTTAAATTTCTGAAGATGAATATGCTGTAAAAGAATTTCTTAGAAGCCCATAAATAATAAAAAGCCCTCTTTCACTGGTTTTCCCCTTGTGGGTTTTTCCAGGGTTGAAGTTAGACTAAAAATTTCTGTGTCATTAATTTTCCGAGTTTTTATATGCTGCTGATATTTTATTTTTGCATTGAAAACGATGTTCCGAATCCTCATGTTTCAGTTCTGAAGTAATTTTCTGCTGTGTATTTAATTGCTGATATAAAACTGGGTTTGGGCATTAAACATTGGTTGAAAAATCAGCGAGACTGAAACTGGGTTGGGGTCTGAAAAATTAACATGGTATCAGAGCTGAGTTGAAGGGAAGCAGAGATTTCAGTAGACAGAAAGTTGGGACAGCAATCACTTCACAGGGAAACACCCCTAGAGAAGTAACAAAACTAGCTCTTACACAAGAGACTCCATTGCCCAATTGATTAAGGCACTAGTCTAAATTGCATTGGAGATATAAAATCGTTGCATTGGTATGCATGAATTGTTGAGATATTGCAATTGTCTAAGTTGCAATTGATTCCACTTGCTATAAGCTTGTTTGTGCCCTAAGGGCATCTTGACTAGCCTAATAATTCTCTTTGCTGTTATAAACTTAATGCTACAGCCATTCGGGCTGCAATAAAACTCTCTTTCTTACATTCTTTACTCTCTAATCTATCGTGGAAATTTAGTTGTGAATCTAGATTATTGTTCTACTAGTTATTGGCTATTATTTGGATAATTTACTTGTTGATTTATATGGTTAGATTTTGCTGCTGTAGCAATTGTTTGCTACAACCACTTGGCTGTCACAATAACTTGCTGATAACATCATATAACAACCACTAATCACCACCAAAGTCTTGTTCTAATCATTGGAAGTTTGACTAGTCATTGCTAGCTTTATTCCTGATATCTTGTACTAGATTTTGGATAGTTGAATTTGCAGCTATTGATATCTTATATATATATATATATATATATATATATATATATATATATTTCCATACTGCTGCAATTTGGGACAACAAGGATTCTTGCTTGATCCCCTTTGGTTTAAGGCTTATATATCTATCATTTGTCTTGTTCTAGGTAGGTTTAACACTGTTTTGTAGGTGCACAATACTTGGCAACCATTATCCATCTACAAGGCTCATTCTCAAAGCCTTAATCCTTCTCCAATCTTGACTTATAGGGGTGTTCATTTATCATTCTTACACTTTCCATCTCAATCCCCCTAGGGTCACCAAGATTCCCATCTCAATCTGAGGTGACAGTGGGTAGATACTCCCATGGTTGTCACACTTCCGTGGATTGGGTTGGGCTTTGCCCAAGCTACAAATTGTGCGATAACATAGACGAACAAGAATCGACTCATATAGGCGCATGATGACGGTTAGTAGGGTCTGAGAGATGCCAATGTCTCTGAGCCTCTGGAACAAGGCTTCTCTCGGGACATAGTCGAAAGCCTTCCAAAAATCTACAAAGCAACAATAGACTTTTGAAGACCGATGTCGTGCCTCAATGATGGCCTGGAGGGTAAAGATGTGATCAATGGTCTGATAAGCAGGTTGAAATCCTGCCCGTCCCCTAGCTTTGACGTGTCTATGCTCAAGCTCACTAGAGAGCTTCATCTGGAGAACCATAGCATAGAGCTTTGAGAAGGTATGGCCCACCATGATCGTCCTTTAATTGTTAGGATCTGAGTTGGGGCCCGATTTGTGTATCGGGTGAATGATGTGATGTGACTATGTCGAAGGAAAACCTGTACGAACCACATGGTTGAAGAGATCAGCCAAGTGAGAAATCAGAGCATGAAGACCATGCTTAAAAAACTCTACTTGGAAACCTTCCTCGTCTGTTTCTTTGCTACTGTTCATCACCCAAACAACCTCTCTGATATCACCGTCTGAGAATAAAAACCATGAGGAGGGTGGAGAGGTAACCTGAATCTCGGGCTGTCTAGGAATATCATAGAGAGTGGATATGTGGGAAAACAAAGATCTAGTGTCCAGGTTGGATGGGAGAGGGGAGCGGTGGAGGAGAATGATGCGCTAGGAGTTTTTAAGGGAGTGAGCAAAGGAATTAGATAAGTCATGTCTCCTCTAAGGGACAAAGAGACGTTTCTTACGACGAAGGAGATGACAATAGGAAGCTTTGAGGTTGGGATATGAGCGGTGAGCATGGGTGAAGGCACGTCGAAGCTGGTGGTGGAGGACCTTGCATTCCTTGTCATACCATCGGTTCACAGGGAAGGAGTTGTTTTCTTGGGAGGTGGAAGTGGACCAAGCGGAGTGAAGGTAGGACTTGAGGGTTGCATCCCAAATGGTGGATGAGAGACAGTTATAGTTGGTAGATGGAGAATCAAGTAAGGAGAATTGAGTCTAGGTGGGGAGCATCCATTGGAGGTGTGTAGAAGTAGTCATTAAATTCAATGAATTTAAAGCCTTGGTTGAAATCAGACAGGGAAGAGGAATGAGGTGTTTTAGTTTGATATTGGAGGAGAGTACACCTCCAAGGAGTTTGATGCTTTTTTCAAGGAGGTAGGGATTAAGGGGGAGTTTAAAGTATCATACAACCCATAAAAGAGTGGGGTTGCTGAATGTAAGAAACGATCCATCATTGAGACAACAAAGGCCATGATTCATGAAATGGACTTGCCCATGTATCTTCAGGTGCATGGAATATTGTTGTCTACATCTTGAATCGATGTTGCCACAAGATTTGGAAGGACAAAACAGTAGAGGTGGCTTTTACTGGTGAGAAGCCACATGTATCTCATTGCTGTGTATTTTGTTGTCTAGTCTATATTCTTTTACAATGAAAGACAATGGTACACAAGGATGTGAGGTTTGATGAGGATGGGTGGTCCTCAAGGTCACTAGAGCCTCCTAACAGTGGTTGAAGAAGGCAAAAAGCTTACTATTCCAGATTCAGATACGAATCCAATGTTTCATGACAGGTCGAAACACATAGAGATCGGATACCACTTCATTCGAGATTGGGTTCAGAGAGGGGTAGTTCAACTTGAGTATATTCTGACTGATGAGAAGATTGCAGACATTCTCACCTAGTCCTTGCCAAGGGGCAAGCGTGTATACTTTAGGGACAAGATGGGAGTGGTGAAAAACACTTTCTTCGGTAAGAGTGAGTGTTGAGTTTTGGGTATCTTGGAAAGTGGTCCCCTTGAGTTATTGAGTGTCTAACTTAAAGGGGGAAATATTTGACCCTCACCACTTTACTTTATGTTATAAAGTCAAAGTGACTTTATTAGCACGTAAGTCACAAAGTGACTTTATTAACATAAAGTAACTTAGGAACTTAAGATAAAGGGGAGATTTAATCTCAACCCTTGATCTTGGTTGGCCTAGATTTTGGTTGTCCTAGATCTAATCTTGGCCATTGGTTTCCTAGGTTAGCCTAAGGATGAGGCTAAAGGAGAGGAAAGGAGGGAAAATGGATTCATTGTTCACTTGAGAGAGTTGAGTGAAGGAAACGAGGAGAGAAGAGATTTGGAGAAGGGTGCACCTTTGAGAAGGAGGGGCACAAGTAAAGCTTGAGGGCGCATCTTGAGAGGAGGGGTGCAAGCAAAACTTGAGGGCACACTTATTGAAGGTGAGGGCGCATTCCTTGAGAGGAGGAATGGCAGACTAAGCCATCTAGGTAGAGTGCACTTGAGAGAAAGCAAAGGAAGCAAGGGAGGAGGGCGCACCAAGTTGGGCGCATTCTTCAGGGCTAGCAGGAAAGGGGGCACAAACTCCAAGAGGGGCGCAAATCCCAGGGGAACTCCAAAGCCAAGCTCAAGTGGAGTTGGCTATTGTATCAGGTTCCTTTGTGTTATTTCCTTGTGTTAGCACGAATTTCTACCCTCCAATCTGAGCTGATATATGTGTTAGGACAACAGTAAAAACTTAGCTAATTAAAGGAGTAGGGCCCCAATTGTCACTGACCAAACCCCTCTTCGTTTGGGCTAATGCTTGCTAGCCTTTGGGGGAGTCCCTAGGCACACTGAAATGCCTTGCTGCTGTCTTTAAGTCTGATTTCTGCGTGTAAAACCTACAAAACAACATGTTGTTCGTCTTGGACAACGTGTAAAAGCAGTCCAAAACGATGAGGAAAAGTAATATTCTATGCTTGGAGGGAACCTGCAGAGTTAGCACAATGATAATAGACTGGAAAAAGAAGAGAAAAACTGTTCAAAAGATCGAAAAAATCACAATAAACAGTTCAGAAAATGACAAATCAGATCACAATTTTACCATAGTACCGCCAAGAAGAGAAGTTCGAAGAAAAAACACACACTTCTTTATTGGTCAAGGTTACAAGAGGGTTGATTGTGCCACACTTGGCAAGCTTACAACTGGTACAATGCGTCCTTTGCTCAGAGAAAAGCCATCAGACTATATATATATATATAGCTGTTGCTGCAAGAACCGACCCATAACCTCTGTCAAGCATCCAATATATAGGATAATGAGGGCGCATACCCCAAGGGAGAAGGAGAAGATGCATGAGAGAGTGAGGTATGTGAAGAGTGTGAGATGAATGAGCATGTGTGAGAGTTTGCATGGAGTTAATGCGCATGAAGGGAGGAGAATTATGCCCTAGAACTTAGGAGAGCGCCATGTGGATGAGGAGAAGTGAATATAACTCGCATGCTAGAGTGGAATGGCCAAATAAGGCGCTCAAGTGAAGTAGCATGCTTAAGACTAAGTCTTAAGTGGCACATGCAAGGTCATGAGAGTGAGTTGTGAGAGTTTTAGTGCGCATGGAGAGAAGGAATGCGCCCTAAAGGTTAGGAAAGCACACTAGGAGATGAAAGTGAGTGAATGATGAAGTTAAGTGTGAGAAGAAGGGTTAGATAAGGTGCATGGATGCATGGAAATGGCTAAGTCAAATTCGCCCTAATTTTTAGGGAATCTCCTAAATTTTAGGAATTTACGGTTTAAACTCATATGGGGGCGAATTTTGTGAAAGTGATGTATGGCAAGTGGAGAGGTGAGTGTGAGGAGTAATATACGGGAAATGGGAGCCAATTATGCACCCCCCTTTAGCTCAATTAATTAATTATTAAATGCTCATGCCATGGGAAAATGTGACCCATGCTTAGGTGGATGCCACATCACTCTATAGCTCTGTCTCATGTAGATCTTTGTGGGTGGCACTTGGCACTGTGTGGACGACGATTGTACCTGCTATATATAGACATTTCTAAAAATAGAATCCAGTTCCTAAATTTAAGGAAATTGTCCACATCACCCAGGATGACTGGAAGAACGCCACCACATGTCACTGTCTAAAAATAAACACTATTAAAAATATAAAGTCGTTCGAATGCCCTTGACTTTATACTCGTTGATCTCGTCTTTCCACAAGGGATCCGAATATGCATTCAGAATTGACATGCGAGCCCTGGTGTTCAACCTGCTAAAAATAGTAAACTGTTCTACATCATCCTGAAAAAGATCCAAAAGAATCTGGATGTCCTAAGGATCAATATTGCACGCTCAAAATCTGAATCCGAGGCCTGGAGCAAAACCTACTAAAAATAGAAAGTCCTTGCACGTTGCCCGAAAAAGTGTCATCGGGCCTAGAATCATGGAATGACTCATACTGTATGCTCAGAACTACTCCAAACTGTTAAGAGACCCACTCAAACTATGTCTCCTAAAAAATAACAACACCTGTTGTATGTATATATCTCTCTCAAATATGCATGGAAACGAAGTCAACTCTAACTCTGAACCAAACAACCATGTACCGATCATATTCCTACCTTTGATGGGAACCAACCTCTTGGTCAACACAAGTGCTAAACTCTGGGAGAATCTCAGAATGCTAACCAAAATAATGCATGCTGGCTCTTAATCCTCAAGATTTTCAAGGGTGAAAATCTAGGGGTTAACACCTTGTTGCTATATTTGCTTGAGATCTCCATAATAAAATTTCTCTTCTTCTGGTTTCCCCATGGGGGTTTTTCCAAGGTTGTGTTGACCAAAGATATCTGTGTATAAATTTGTGGTTTGCATATTTCCTTATCAACATTAAAAGTGGAAAAGATCTAGAGGGTATTTTTTGTTTTGAAGTAGTTTGAATGTGCTAACCTTGGACAACAAAACATCCTAATTAAACCCTTCAAACAACTTCAAAAGAGCAATGAATCAATTCCTTAGGCAAATTTAGTGGGCAACAAGTTCAGATCTAGTGGCTGTCCTAAAACAACAAGAAAACCAAATTGTTCTTACCTTGAAAACAATGCCCAATAAGGTCAAAGACATACCTGTTGGACAACCTCTTAGGATCCTCAAAATTCTTCACCCAAATCATGACCATCCAATTAACTTTTGCCCAAGTCCATCATCCAAGTCGGAAAATTTTCCGTGTCTACATACACGTTGCCATTGAACCTGTGTTCTCCTTTGAAACAGTCCCAAGCTGTTGTTGGACACTCAGTCTAGTCCATTCTAGACCACCGCAACTCATCTCTGCAAGTGTTGTCATCCTCCTGGGTCAAATGCCTCATACACTGTCGCACCTCAACACACTGTCAAGTGTGCAACCCTCTGGCCCGATGAAGACTCTATCTTTTCAACCTGACATACACATGAAGCCATCTCGTTTGTGCCAAAGGACTTGAGCTGCACCCATTGCAACTCACTATGACAAGCCACTGGAAGTCCATCCTTGGAGTTGGCAACACTCCACACAACATATTGTTGCGAACCAAGTTTTCCGCCAATCCACCCAAAACTCCCAATCTACTACACCACCAAGCTGCAATAGTCCACAACTCCTCGTCTGAATCGTCTGCTCCATGTCTCAAACTAGAAACATTCTAACCTACTACCTCCTGCAACCGTCACTGTAGCTCCCTCTCAGAGCTAACTCCTCAACACTGCTACAACTCCCTCTCATAGCTGTCACCTGTGACCTGTTCGAATGGAAACATGAAATCTGCAACCAAATGTAGCAACTATGTGTCTCAAAGATGATCCCCTTCTCTTCAACTCAGCTCTGATACCATGTCAATTTTCACATGCAATTTCTATGTGACTAATTTCAGATCTGAAAATCATTTCCTAGTGATCCAACTGTAAACCCTAGCTGTTATCATTGAACAATTTTACACGGAGATTATTGACTGAAAAATATAGCAGCGAAAACAATCAAGATCAGAGATAAATCATCAATGCACATGAAACACAAGACTTTTGTTCTGTAACTTTATCAAACATAGAAATTCTGAGGAAAAAACTAGCCCTCCCAGTTGAAACGCAACTGACACAATTTCAGCAAAAACTTGAGGACAACCTTGTCCTCCGAAAAACCAAAATCAGCAAAATATCCGTGACAATTCCCAACTTACAAATACGCTGCAGACCACCTGTATGGTCTGCTGACGTTAGTCGTACGATTGTCCCTAAACCCAGAAAACCCCTGTTCTTCCCCAAAAACCATGTACGGATGTATGCGACTGTCCCTACTGGAACTCGCGTATGTATGCGATTGTTCCCATTGTAACCTGCGTACATACGCGACTATTCACAATGCAACCCGCGTACATACGCGACTATTCACACTGCAACCCACGTACATCTACGAAAAACTATACGAACAGTTTCGTACGATCCCCACCACTCGTACGACTTCTTTCCTTCTGTGGCTATCCTCCACACGTGTGGCCTTCCTCATCTCAACGTGTGATTTCCCTGCCATGTACATAAAATAGAAGATCCATAACCCTAGGCCAGATTTGCCATAGTTGTAGAAGTTCCATTGCTGAAATCACCAAGCTCCTTGGCACAAGTGCAGACTCACTTATGCCAACTCCATCATGTCACAACAAATAATGAAATGTCACAATGACCTCTCCCCTTTATATACAAGTCTTATGGGTCATCATAGAAGCCCCTCAAGTCAACATCAAATTACACTTACATGTGGGTGTGAAGCCCCATCACAAACTAACAAAGCCCATCACCAAACACCCAAGCCCCTAGCTCAAGATACAAGGGCGTTTTCACCGAACCAAAAGTGTGGTGTGGTGCCTGTTATCGCATAGTTGGTAGTTAGGATAAAAGATGGATGAAAAGAGATCAAACTGGCGTAACTGAACCAATCCCACCCACTGTCACCTCGATGGGAAGGTTCTTTCTATTTAGGGAGGTAAGGCCCAGGGGAGACGTCCCTGGTGACTTGGGGTTTTTGTTGAGAATTGGGTACCTTGGAAAGTGGTCCCCATGTGCTTATGAGTCTCTAAGCACAAAGGGGGAAGACTATTACCCTTGTACTTTACTTTATGATTCTAATTTCACTTTGACTTAGGAGATTTAAGTCAAAAGTGAAATATGTCACTTAAATCATAAAGTGACAATTAATTCACAATGTGGGTGAATTAATAGACATAAAGAAACTAAGGAAAGTGGGTTTCCTTAGTGAGATTTTAGGATGAGATCTCACTCATTGATTAGACTTGGCTAGATCTAATCTAGGCCATTTATCTTTTACGGTTGGCTCAAAGAGGCTAAAGAGAGGGTAAAGGTATTTTTGGAGACTCATTCTTCACTTGTGAGTTTTGGAGAAGAGAAGAGGGGCACAAATCTTGAGGAGAAGGAGGGCGCACTTCATGAGGGTTTGAGCAAAACCCTTGAGAGCTTGAGGAGAAGCTTGTGTTTGCTTGGAGCTTGCATGGAGAGTATTTCCATGGAGTCTTAGCCTTCTTTCTTGAGAGGGAGCATTTTCATGGAGGGGCGCATCTAGGAGAGGAGGCGCACTTGGATCCTTCATTTGCTCATCGGGAGAGGAGGACTTATCACCTTGAGATGAGGTCAGATGCAGGAGGAGGCTAGAGGGAGGGCACATGCTTTCATGGTAAGAGATATCCAACTTTAGTCTCTGTTTATTTATGGTGATCATTTCTGCTAGGAGGAGGGCGCACATGTTGAGAGGACTGGCAGCTACCTGGTAGCGGATCTGCTTGAAGGATTCAAGCTCTGACAATTTCAGTGGAGAGGCAGCACAGGAGAGCACATTCCTGTGGAGGGATTTCTTCATTGGGTTACTGATGAGCTAGGGCGCTTCAGTTCAGTGCAGAGGGCAACAAAGGGAGAGGGCGCACCACAGTTTGGGCACTTCTTTCTCTGGTTC
>ML780715.1:738919-749952 GCA_009831015.1 Picea engelmannii | reverse complement strand
CTTATCATAAATAGCTTATACAATGTTCAAGAGATAACTCAAACCAATACAAAAAGTCCTCCCCAAGAGATGCCCCACACTTCTTCTCCTCTCTCCAACTGGTAATTGCAGCTTGCGTCATAAGAGAATGAGCAAGTGAGTTGTGTGTTTGAAGTGAGGCACTAGCCTCTTATTTATATCAAACTGGCACGTGTGAAAGGTCACAACTGGCAGGGTCGACCTCTCACTCTGGGTGGGTAAACCCACCTTTAATTAATTCTGGGTCTTCCATTATAACTGCTGGGGCCGACTTCTTATTTTGTCCTTTGTAATTGTCCGATGACCAATCCGCAAAAGGGGATTTGGTCCTTATACAATTACCGACATGATTAATCCTCAATGGAGATTAATCCAATAACAATAATAATAATAATGACATGATTAATCCGCAATGGGGATTTAATCCAATAATAAAATAATAATAAGAATGCTCTTCGCAGTTACATTATTTCAACACTATATTATCTAAGAGTAAGATTTGCTTGTAACCCAAATTTGTGATGTAAAGGGTACAAGTCGGCCCCACCACATGTGAAAGATAATTAATATTTTTGTAATGATTAATTATATTATTGAGTTATTGAGGTCGACCCTATTGTGCCAATAGACACACCTTTTGCTGTGTCAGTTCTTGTATAAATAAAGGTGAATCCCCATTAAGGATTACACACTCTCACTTGTCAACTCGGAATTTCAGCAAGTGCATGTACGACTGAAGTGCGCACCTCTCTTGGGTGCTAGGTTCTAGGTTTTAGTAAGCACCCTCTTGTGTGCTAAGTCTATGGTGTTGGGGGATCTTCTCTTAAGAATATGGCTAAGGATTGCTGGGTTTTTCCCTTGTTTGAGAAGGGTTTTCCCAGGATACTTCTTGTGTTCTTGTGCATGGTTATTCTTCTTGTGAGCTTGGTTATTACAACACTTGTGTATGGTATTGTTGCATTGTATATGGTTCAAGTACATGCTAAATGAAATAAACTACATGTGCATGAGCTAAGCATCTTAAAGTTCAACATGGTATCAAAGCAGAGTTCTTGAAAGAACCATTACACAAGTTTTCTAGCAAGCTGTCACCTCCTTGTTGCAAAAAAGTACGACCCTCTAGGGTTTCTGGAAAAGTACGACCCTCTAGGGTTTCTGGAAAAGTTGGACCCTCCTTCTGCTAGTTTCAACACCTTCCATTGAAACGTTGGGGCTAATTTTTCCATAGAAGAGTACAACCTCCTTCAACGCACCTCCAAAGACTCTTAGATTGCAATTCTGAGAATTTTTTATTTTTGGCCCTACGGTTTCACAATTTTCTGCAGAATTTCGTTTTTAGGGTTTTTGCAGCTCATTGAAGGACTTTTGTAGCTCACCAACTTTACAAGGCTTATTGTTGGCAGTCATAAGTCCAACGAAACCGAAGGTTGCTAGCCTAGCCCAGTCGTTAGGTTTCCTAGCCTAGTTGTTAAGGGTTTGTGGAAGAATCTGCAAACCATGAGGAACAAAACTTTGGTGGAAGATAGGCTTGATGGATGAAGCAACTTCAGTTCCTGGAAATCAAGACTACAGATTATCCTGGAAGAGGTTGACCTATTCAATTTGATACAAAAGACTCTAGCAGAAACAACTACCAATGTGGAGAAGGAAGATTGGAAGGCAGATGATGTCAAAGCAAGGAAGATAACCATCTATTCAGTAAGAGATCATCTCCTACCTTGTATTGCTAACTTGAAGACAACTTATGAGATGTATGATGCATTAAAGAATATGTTTGGGAGTAACAACACCCTCAGAGCTCTTACATTGACGAACAAACTCAACATATCAAGATGACAAAAGCAGACAACGTTGCTACCTTCTTCATGAAGATTTCAGAAATCAGAGATTTATTGAGTGCCATTGGAGAAACCATATCAGACAGAGAGTTTGTCTTGACTACTCTCAATGCTCTTCCAAGACATTGGGAACCATTTCTTCAAAGTATTAGTGGTAGAGCAAAGCTACCTACTTTTGATCGTCTATGGCAGACTACACTCAAGAAGAAACCAGACTTATAGTCAGAGGAGTGCAAGATTCCCCTCATGATGACAATCATGCTCTTGCCTTTCATACAAAGAAAGGCAATAAAAGAAATAGAAGAAGTTTCAACAAAGCATTCCAAGACAAGAAGACTTCATCAGCTTCAGGTCATGAACACAGAAAAGACAAATCAAAGATTCAGTGTTTCAGATGTGACAAGTATGGACACATTGTGAGAGATTGTCCTACCAGAAAGAAAGGAAGACAACTTGCCTCCACTGCTGATGTTGATCCAGAGCCACATCAGAGAGATGAACACAAAAGATGAAGCTTTCTTCTAAATATCAACACTCTCAGGTACGGTTCCTTCCGATAGTGATATTTGGCTAATTGACAATGTTGCTTCCAGGCACATGACTGGATATAGAGAACATCTGACAAATCTTGTAGAGAAAGAGTCTAGTCTACATGTTGTATTTGGAGACAATGCTAGATATAATGTGAAAGGAGTTGGAACTTCTACATTCCAACTAGACTCTGACATACCCCTTCAGTTGAGTGAGGTACTATATGTACCTGGGATGAAAAGGAACCT
This sequence comes from Picea engelmannii, assembly GCA_009831015.1. Classification (NCBI taxonomy): domain Eukaryota; kingdom Viridiplantae; phylum Streptophyta; class Pinopsida; order Pinales; family Pinaceae; genus Picea; species Picea engelmannii. Next base: position 747,317 of record ML780715.1, on the reverse strand, counting down.
TGTCTCTGTTTCTGCCTTAGAGGATAAAGGCTACAAGGTTACCTTCTCTGAAGGAAAAGTTCTTGCATGGCACAATAACTCACATATGAATTCTGCCCGAGTAATTGGTGTTCGAGAAAACAACTTGTACAGATTGACTATACTTCCAGTTCAGGCCCTGTTGCATGATACTATCAGCTTGAGCCAACTATGGCATAGGAGACTTGCTCATATCCATTATAGAGCCCTTCCCGCTCTGGGGAAGATGGTAACAGGCCTTCCAGAGATACATGTTCAACATGATGGTGTTTGTAGAAGTTGTGCTCTTGGCAAGAATGTCAAGGGGTCCTTCCTGAGCAGTGACAACAGATCCAAGGGGATCTTGGACTTGATACATTCAGATGTGTGTGGACCCATGACAATTGCTTCCTTGAACGGATATTTGTACTAAGTGCTCTTCATCGATGATCACTCTCAGAAGACGTGGATTTACTTCTTGAAGACCAAGGATGGAGTCCTTGCGAGATTTCAAGAATTTAAAGCTCAGGTTAAGAACCTGATCGGGAGGAGGATCAAGGTGCTGAGATCAGATAATGGAGGAGAGTACACCTCCAGGGATTTCAGTGATTTCTTTATTGATGCAGGGATCAAGAGGGAGTACACCGTTCCCTATAACCCTAAGCAAAATGGGGTTGCAGAGAGGAAGAACAGAACCATCATTGAGGCAACCAAAGCGATGATACATGATCAGAATCTACCTATGATTCTGTGGGCAGAAGCATCCATGACAACAGTGTATGTTCAGAACATGAGTCCTCATCAGATTTTTGAAGAACATGACTCCCGAAGAAGCTTTCACCGCAGTGAAGCCTAAGGTTGGACACTTCAGGATATTTGGGTGTCCAATATACTTTCATATACCCAAGAAAAAGAGGACCAAGCTAGAGCCTTTGTTAAGGTTTAAGCTATTATTAGGTTTCTTTTCAATTTACTAGATAACCATAGTATAGATAGGATCACTGAGAAATACACAATGAAAAGCGACACAACATTTATCCTGGGAAACCCTCATGGGGGAGAAAACCCAGCAAAAACTTCCTTAATATAGATAGCCAATACAATTCCAAGAGAAAAAACCAAACAAGATAGAAAGTCCTCTCCCAAATAGTGCGCCTCTCTCTCTCTCTTCTTCTCCAACTGCAGCTCCAAACTTGCACTGTGATCATCAAGTGAGTGAGTGAACAAATGAGGCACCGGCCTCTCTTATTTATACAATTTGGTAGGTGCTGAACTGAGGTGTCTTTTCACTGGCAGGGCCGACTTCTCATTCTGGGTGTTTATAACCACTTTAATATATTCTAGGGGCCGACTTCTCATTTAGCATGTTACAATTAGGGTTTGACCAATCCGCAAAAGGGGATTTGGTCATTTACAATGTCCGACATGATCAATCCACAAAAGGAGATTGATCTAATGAATAATACATCAATAATAAAATAGAATACTCTTTGCAATTACAATATTTCAACACTCCCCCTTAACAAGAAGGGTATTCTACAACAACATCAGGCGAGAGAGAGAGGGCAACATCATCAACATCATCTTGGAACACTGACTGGCATATCTATAAATCATCGAAAGTTTTTCTCATCATCAATATCATCAGTCACAACAGGGAGCTGGAATGGCATATCCATCCTCATCAACATGAGTCTAAGGTAACATCATCATCATCTTCAGCGTGAGGCTAAAGTAACATCATCATCTTTGACATCATCATCATCATAATCATCTTCAGTAAGGAGCTGGAGTGGCATCATCATCATCATCTTCAGCAAGAAGTTGAAGTGGCATCATCATCATCAACTTCAGCAAGAAGCTGAAGTGGCATCATCATCATCAACTGCATCAACATGGATTAGTATAACACTAATACATCATCATCATCAATAACAACACAAGGTTGATACAACATCAAAAACAACAATATCACAGCACAAAGGCTGGAGCATCATCAACAACAACAACATCACAACACGAAGGCTGGAGTATCATCAACATCGGTACTAGGCTGAGAGTCTTCAACACGAGGCTGGCATCACAGCACAAAACTGGTTACATAATATCATCAACATGAAGTTGGCATCACATCACGAGGCCGACACATCATCACAGCACGAGGCTGGCACATCATCACAACACGAGGCTGGCATGTCATCAACACGAGGCTGGCATCACAACACTTAAGTTGGCACATCATCACAGCCCGAGGCTGGCACATCATCACATCACAAGGCTCGCATATCATCAGCATGAAGCTGGCATCACAGCACTAGGCTGGCACATCATCACATCAATTAAGCTGGCATCACAATACTAGGCCGACACATCATCACAGTAATTAAGCTGGCACATCAACTCTACTCCCCCTTTCGAGGGAGGTCCTTTCGGACTATACCAAGCTTATCTCGAAAGTGCTCAAACTTTACACGAGATAGAGGCTTGGTCAACACATCAACAACCTGTTCATCCGTGCTAACATACTGGAGTTTTATGGCTCCTCTTTGCAACATATCACGAATGAAGAGATACTGAATCTCTATGTGCTTCGACTCATTATGGAACACAAGGTTCTCCATCATCTTTATACAACTCTGGTTATCACATAGGATCATGGTGGCTTCCATCTCCAGATCAAATAGATCTGTCAACAACATCCGAAGCCATATGGCTTCACAACTGGCGGAACATGCAACAATGTATTCTGCTTCTGTCGTGCTCAGAGCAATGCTGAATTGCTCCCTACTCTGCCATGAAGTCATGGCTGACTCCAGACTGAAACAACATCCTGATTTTTTTTTTTTATCAGAAGCACTTCCAGCTCAATATGAATTAGTGTAACCAATCAGTCTGAAGTCATGATCTCTAGTATAATAGAGACCAAAATCTAGCGTACTCTTAAGGCATCTCATCACATGTTTTGCTGCAACAAGGTGAACACGTCTGGGCTCTAACAGATACCGACTCAAGGCAAAACATGGCCTGGTAATCGTCATATACATCACTGAACCAATAATTTGTTTGTATAGAGTAGCATCAATTAATTCCGACGAGGTATCTACCAGAAGCTTCAACTTTGTTTCCATGGGTGTGTACATGGATTTGCATTTCAACATGTCAACCCTTTTCAATTTTAACTGCATACTTTCCTTGGTTAAGGAAGATCTTCTCTGTGCTCTGCCAAACTTCCAGACCTAAGAGATAATGCATTTAGGTCTTCCATCAAACTCTGTGGCGAGCTTCTTTTGCAATCTGTGATGAGCTTTTCTTCATCTTGTCAAGGATACATCATCTACATATAGTAGTAACATCACTGGCTCATCATTCATAACCTTGAGATAAAGGTTAGAATCAACTTTACTCTTGGTAAATCCCAAGCTCTTCAGGAAATTGTAAATTTTGCCATATCAAGCTCTAGGAGCTTGCTTCAATACGTACAAATCCTTCTTCAATTGGCAAACATGGGTCTTTCTATCTTCAATCTTCGAATCAATTTTTCTCATTACATTGTACCAATCTGGTACACTTGCTCAGCTGCAACTCAATTTGCACAATCATGTGCTAGCTCTATGTGCTTTCTCCAAAGCACTTGTCTGTCTCACTGTCTGGGAGTATGTCCTCTACTCTCTCTGCAACTGTTCCTTCTGGAACTGGGACTCTGCACCTGCACTTGCTCTAAAGCTGAGAATGGTTGCTCCATTCTCACTGTGACTACTGAAATCAGGGAGTAACTCCTCTACTCCATCATGGCAACAACTTCATCTGGAACTGAGAGTGGCTCAATAGATGATACTGAAGGTAGCTCTTCTTCTTTCATGGAGGTAACTCTATCTTTTATTGTGGTCATGTCTCCATGACCCAACTAATGTAATGCACCAACTACCACTCAAATTTAAATATGGGGATTGCTCTCCCTGCATCTCATACTATATATGAATCATGGTTGTTCTGGTTGTCTTCATAAATATTGGCACTATTTCTTCAATTATTGGAGTAAGTGTCTCGTCATAGTCTTCTCCCTCTTGCTGGGAGAATCCTCTAGACACACATCAGGCTTTGTACATCTGCAACATGCTTGAATGTATAGATCAATCTTGGAAGTCAATACTGACTTCTCTTCTAGTCTCACGGAAGAATTCATATCCTAGTCTTTTTGATTGGCTTCTTTCTTTGTTATTGAAAGAAGGGAATCTTCCCAGGAGATTTCATATCTCCTAGAAGTTTCTGAAGCTACGATCTAGTTTTCTCATGACATCTGTCTCCTAGTCCTAAAAGTTGTCTCTTCATCTGATCCTTTCTGAGATCGGGCTTACTCTCGATTTCTTCAGAGTCTACAAGGACTTCATCATCTCTTACAGGGTATACTTGGTGTTGAATACCAAGTCTAAATATGAAACACAGAGTTAGGCTTCAAACGAGTTCTGCTTCCGGTCAAGGTGGCTTTATTAAGCTTTGAACAATTCTGCTGAGAGTTCTTGTTCTAATGTTCGGTCATCTTTGGAGCCTTCTCCTTTCAATCAATCTTCATATGAGATACTCTGAATCTCCAAAATATAGCTTCTCCTTCATCTTCTTTGGTACATGAGTGTATATGGTCATGTATATCGTTTGCTTCATGTCTCATCTAATATGTTGGCTTCTGCAACCTTCACTATAGCTTTCTCAGGGTTATCACCTGTGACCTTGTAACGTCCCCCACCTCTTGATGAAGAGGCTTTGAGAAGACTCAGTGGCCTAGGCATCCCCACTAGGCCATAGTCTCACACTGAGGGAAAGGGTCAACCAAACTAAAGTTATATTCTTAAGTTGACTTGATAAAAAGGTGAAAAAGAGTTAAAATATAACTCAATGGAGGAATAGAAGTGCTAGAGGTTGAGTTAGGAGTTAACCATAGGGGTTAACCTAACTCAACAGAGAAATAGAAGAAAAGTATAAAGAGGAGGTTGGGGCGCACCTATTATGCATTCTGGATTTCGGTATTTGCTTGTTGATGCTCTTGAGCATACAATTTTAAGGGTTTTGATATTACAAACCCTAGTGAGTAATTCAGTGGTGAAAGATTCCACTCACCTTGCTCCAAGCTTGGTCTCGGGGATGAAATAGTCCACCCACACCATTCTATCATCATCATCTACTCAGGAGGACTAACATGGCCGTACCAATTGGATCAACAGGGCCGTACCAGCTAGGGTTTTCTTGCAGGGGCGCATCAATTGTGAAGGAAGAGTTCGATCCGGCATAGGAAGGAAGCTTGAGAGGATTCCAGCATTAGGGTTTTGCTTGCAAGCCCTTGCTCATCAGTTTGAGGGCTTCTTGGAGGAGTTATCACGTCCCTATCATTTACTGTAGGTTGGGACGATTTCAGGAGGAAGGGTATGACTTGTGATTCAGTATTTCTCAGATCTAGAAGGCTAGAGGCTAGATATGACCTTGAGACTTCTCTCAAGTACTTAGAGGTGCCCGATATATCATCTGGGAGAGTTTCAAACTATTCAGAGTTCACATTTAGCTAGGCCGTACTATTGGCCATATTCAGAGTTGCAGGAGGGCTATACCATCCTAGGGTTTCTGTAGATTAGAGAGGAAGCTTCAGTGTTTGAGCCTCATACTTCAAGAGGAAGCTTCCATTGCCTTGATCTATCATTGAGGAGGGTTTGGCAGCATTTGGAGGGCTTGATCTTCAGGAGGGCCGAATCATTGGTGTCATTGTCTTCAACAAGCCATACTAGCAGTCAGCAGGGCCGTACCAGTTGCTTGAGGGTTAGGATGAAACCCTTTGCAGTTGAGCGTTCATTTCCTATTGCAGCCTTTGGGAGGCTTGATTTGTATCTCTTGGAGCATTTTGTATGCAACTCCATTATTGTCTTGAAGCCATCTACTTCAGATTTGCTTCTCTACTGTATCAGGTGCTTGCTTTCTTATAATAAAGTTCAACTATTTGCTTGTGGTTCCTATCTTGTGTAATATTGATGATCTTCATATGATTACAATGATGCTTGTATAAATCTGTGGTTGGATAAATGAATAAACCCTAAGGCCGAAATATTCAAGGCCAACCTGCATACACAATAGATAATAATCAAATTAGTAGTTAGTTAGTGATTCCAAGCAAAAAATTGGCTTGGGATCATTACAGTGGTATCAGAGCTTTGATCCTCCAAACCTGTGGGGGATTAGCGCATGCAGAGGTACAGTGGGATCTTTATGGGCAGAAGGAAGAAACAAACCAGTGAAACCGAAGTCAAAATGGAGGGTTAAGGAGATGACCGTTAGCCACAAGGCTTGGCCTACTTAGCAGCCGAATTCCATAAGACCCTAAATCTTACAGAAAGCAACTTGGTCCATCAATTGTAGGAAAGCCAGGAGACAAACCGAAGGGAACATGCCGAAATCACCGAGACCTTAAAGAAGGTAGATGGGAATATGAGAAAGATTGATGAGAACCAGACGATGATAACTCAACTATCGATGCAGATGACTCATCAGGGGAAAGACCCTGAGACGTATGGAAACAAAGTGGCTGGCGGATCTGGTGGATCCCATGGTGAAACTAGATATAATCTGGAGAAAGCTCCCAGATCCGAGGGAAGCCATGGAGGAGGCACGTCATATGGACAAATGGGTAGTAGGGCTAACCCTAGACCATACTTGCCCACATTCACAGATGAACAGGTGCAGCAGGAGCAGGTGGACGACTTTGTGGAGCAGATGGCACAGTGTACTAAGGAGTACTACGGCCTGGATATGATCATTCAGAGACAGATGTCCTTGGATCAATATTGCCAACTCAAGTTCAGAAATAAGCCCACGTTGAACCACAGGAGCAGTTTTGAGTTTGAACGAAGAGCAGGGAAGATAGAGATCCCATACTTTGATGGTACGACGAAGATGACAACACAGGCATTGGTGCAAAAGATGGATACCTATCTACAGCTTAATCCCATGAGGTAGATGGAAGCCATCAAATTTGCCACCATGTACTTGGATGGCAAGGCTCATGATTGGTGGTACCATGGACTCACCACACTAGGCCACAATCAGATAGTATCCTACACATAATTTACTCAGAGGCTTATTGATAGATTTGATCAAGCAGATCCGGAGCTACACTTCAGGGAGCTCACACAGCTTAAACAAACAGGTACGACTGAGGCATTCATTGAAGAATTTCAGAGGTTGGTCGTGATGGTGCAAGATATATCACCAACCAAACTCATGATGCTCTTCAATGAAGCGCTGATGGAGCCCTTGAAGGGTTGGGTAAACGCTTTTAAGCCTACCAACCTACAGGATGCTATCTGGAGGACGAGGGACCTGGGACCAGCGGTTAGGCTGAAATTTATGCCCAAACCACCTCTTAACACTGGAGGGACAGACCACATGCCTCCAATGAACCAGGGAGGACGTGATCTAAGGGGTTTTGACAGGGGTCGTGGCAGAGTGGACGAGAACACTAGGAGGGAACTGAGGAGGAAGCAACTTTGCTTCATGTAGTGTACCTTTTTGCTTACCCAGCGCTTATAACGCACTATGTAACAATCTGTACACACCCTTCTACATAATTCGTACATGCATTATATAATCGCATGCATGCAAGTAGTGAAATACATTTAACTCAGAGTAAGAACATTTAATTTTACTGCTACGATTAACAATCCATAGCATTTAACAGTAATTCATATACATAGTGGAAAACATGATAATTTATGTAGAACAATCATGCAAAATGTGATAAGAACATAGTTAGATACTTATCTTGTAACAGTGGTGAAATCCACCAACCAAGTGTAGGCCTTCCACAAACCTCCCAGCCTTAGACCACACTGCTCATCATCTCAACAGTGGATCACCCCCGAGCTGGGACCGAGCTCCACCCCAAGGCAAGGAATCCTAGGCTAGGCTGAGGTTACAGGGAAACAACACAGAAATATCTGGAAGGATTCTTCCCAAAGATGCCATCTTACACCCACTACTACCAGACTCTCATTCCCCACATGCCTGTTCCGCCCGGGAGTATACACCTTCACACGCACAGTCCATCGGTGCTAACCTCCCTCTCTGGGCCTCGGTAATAGGCCGGATCAGGAAGTCTCAGAGCCCGTAGCTGGTGTTGGGCACTCTCTGGAAGAAACCACTTCCTAGCAAACTCTTTCACCTGGAAAGAGTTGCTCACAGGCCTGACAACCTGCCTCTTCCAACCACAGTCGCCTCCCTCGCCAGAAGAGAGGTCATACACAAGCTCAGCCCAAGCTTACTCTGGCCAGTAAGCCATGCACAGTTCAGTACTGCGTGGCTGCAACAACCAATTGGGAAAAACAGACACGCGCTTCCCGAACAGGTTCAACAATCACGAAATAGT
>ML780715.1:699588-728258 GCA_009831015.1 Picea engelmannii | reverse complement strand
TTCAGTACTGCGTGGCTGCAACAACCAATTGGGAAAAACAGACACGCGCTTCCCGAACAGGTTCAACAATCACGAAATAGTCTCACGTTTCTTTGGTTTCGGGATTGTACGAGGGTATTCTTGCAGAGGTCGGCCGGAGTTCATGCTCAGACGGTCGGGTAGAATGGAGAAGATCCCCCTCCCATGGTTCATCTCGGCTATTAAATTTGCATGCACCAGGGTTGACACTTGTCACCCTGGAAAATGCATGTGTTCCCATAGCATGCATCCCTTTTGCACGTTTTCCCTTGCCAGGAACTTAGGATAAAATAAAATACACATGTCTTTTGGGAATAATATTAAAATATTATAACCTGGCTTAAGCCCCCTAGGCTTAGCCCCTAGGCTCAACACTTAGCCCCCTTTTCCCACCTTCCAGCCCCTAATCCCTTGCCCACTCTGTGGACGCTCAGTCCCCCTTCACTCATTCATCGTGGTCGGTCTGCACCTGGCGGTGTTTATATTTTTATTAATCATTCGACATACATACATGTACATCGGTAGGCTCCTGGCCTTCAACACTTGGGCTCCATGGCCTAACAAACACATAAGCCTACCAGCTTATACAAAACATGGCTCACCAGCCTATAGACATGTTTACAATTCATTTCATATATCATGATTTGCAACGGGGCTCGGCCTTGGGGACACTACACTTCACATGCAAGGAACCATAGAACCCAACACACAAATGCATGGGCTGTGGTCAAGTGCATTACATAGAAGTCACTTCAGACAACGAGGAAGAGGAGGAGATTGACCAGATATAGAACATTGAGGCCGAAACCATTGAGACAACAGAGGAGGAGATCACAGGACAAGACAGTGGGGCTGAGGAGAAAGCCACCTTGGCATCTATCAACGGAGTGCTCAAATATAACACCTTCCAGATGAGGGGAGTCTTGCAGGGACAAAAGGTATCGATTTTGATTGATGGGGGAGCATCTCATAACTTCATTGATTTAACATTGCTGAAAAGGAGGCATATACCCACAGTAGAGTTTGAAGGGTTTAAGGTGGAGGTAGCAGGCGGAAGTACTATGCCTTGTGATAGGTACATTCCTGGTATGAAGCTTACATTGGGTAGGCATGAGTTGGTACAAGACGTCTATGTCATGGACCTCCTAGATACCAACATCATCCTTGGAGTTCAGTTGCTTAGTACGTTGGGGCCTATCACCACCAACTACAAAACCATGGAGATGTCATTGACAGAGGAGGGTGGATGAAAGGTAGTGCTCCGGGGCATGACAAGGAATGCTGCAAAGGTGGTCACGACCAAAAGGATGGAGGCCATCTTCCGAAGAGATGAGATAGTATATGCAACAAAATGCAGGATTTTAGCACGTGTGGATGAGCAGGGTAAGGTTCACTACACCCCAGAGATCCAAGAGATCCTTGACAAGCACCACAAGGTGTTTGGACCGATTCCTTCAGGGGTGCCACCAGATAGGGGGTTTGAGCATATTATTGAGCTAGAGAGAGGAGCTAAACCAGTCATCACCACACCATACAGGCATCCGAAGAAGTACAAAGACGAGATAGAGAAGGCCATCAAGGAACTTTTGGACATGGGGCACATCAGGCTGAGCACTAGCCCTTTTGCTTCTTCAGTAGTGCTAGTTAAGAAGAAAGATGGCACTATGAGAATGTGCATCGACTTCAGGGCTTTGAATAAAAAGACAATAAAAAACAGGTACCCGATACCAAGGATTGATGAGCTGCTAGACGAATTGCATGGAGCTGTCTACTTCACAAAGATTGACCTTCGTTTTGGCTATCATCAGATCAAAATGAGGGAGAACGACATCTCAAAAACAACTTTCAGGTGTCATTACGACCATTATGAGTTCTTAGTGATGCCCTTCGGGTTAACCAATGCCCCAACCACGTTCCAATCTTGCATGAACCATGTGTTCAACAAGTAGCTGAGGAAGCACCTGTTGGTATTTTTTGATGACTTGCTCATTTACAGCAAGACGTGGGAGGAACACCTCCGGCATGTGGAGCAGATTCTATCAATCATGGAGGAACAGTCAGTATACGCTAAGGAGTCCAAATGTGAGTTTGGAATGACATAGGTGCTTTACTTGGGGCACATCATTGGAGCAAAAGGGGTACAAGTACATCAGGAGAAAATAAAAGCCATTATGGAGTGGCCTACTCCTAAGACACTCACAGAGTTAAGAGGATTTCTGGGCATATGCACGTACTACAGGAAATTTGTCAAGGGGTTTTCTCAGCTGTGTTCACCCTTGACCGATTTGACTAAGAAAGGAGCCTTCAAATGGAATGAGGAAGCTCAAATGACTATGGACAAGATGAAGAAGGTAATGAGCACGTGCCCAGTCCTAGCCCTTCCAGATTTCGGCCTACCCTTCACCTTGGAGTGTGATGCCTCAGGAGAGGGGATAGGGGCCGTACTAATGCAGAATAGGCACCCTCTTGCCTATGAGAGCCGTAAACTCAGGGGTCCTGAGCTACTCTACAACATTTATGACAAAGAAATGCTGGCTATCATGCATGCACTAGCCAAATTACGACAATATCTGGTAGGTGCACGGTTTGTGGTCAAATCAGATCATAACAGCCTTAAATACCTATTGGAGCAGAAGGACTTAAATGAGAGGCAACAAAAATGGGTAAGCAGAATACAGGCCTATGACTTTGACATTGAATTTGTCAAAGGGAAGAACAGCGTGATGGCTGATGCATTATCTAGGAGGCCATCCATCTTTGCCATGACAGGTGTATCGGTTGACTGGAAAGACCACTTGGTGATGGAGTATGCGAAGGATCAGTTCGCTTGTCAGCTTTTGGATGAACAGGTACAGGATGATAAATTCAGGATTATAAATGACCTCATCTACTACAAGGGCCGAATCTTTTTGGTTCCTGGATCGGCCTTCAAGGCCAAAGTATTGCAGGCGTGTCATGACTCACCGATGGCAGGGCACCAGGGGATCAGTAAGATGTACATGCAGGTAAGAGAGAGGTTCTCATGGAAGGGCCTCAAGGAGGATGTAATAAAGCATGTAAAGGACTGTACTACGTGCCAGGTGAACAAGGATAAATTAGGGTTTTATGAGGAAACCCTAATTTTTCAAACTTCAAATTTTGAAATTTTGATCCAAGGGATAGATGCGCTGAGCTGAGGTGAGTAAGTTGGTGTAGTCAGATTTCTGAAAATCTGGACTACACCAACTTACCCACTCAAACTTGACCAACGGATTTCTGGACTGGTGCTTATGGTTTTCTGGTACTTCTGGTACTTTGTGAAAACTAGGGTTTCACTTTCCGGGAGATCTACCCATTGAAAAGTGCGCTGAAGGTGCCAAAGAGTTCCCTGGGTTAGGGTGCACTTTTCTAGATGGTTTTGAGGCTGGAAATCTTCTTCAATAAAAAGCCCTAATTTTCATGTACGACAACAATGACGTTTTTCTTCTTCTTGTGAAAGATGTTCTCTTCAGCTTAGCTCTGATACCATGTTAAGGTTTAAGCTATTATTAGGTTTCTTTTCAATTTATTAGATAACCATAACATATATAGGATCACTGAGAAATATACACAATCACAAGAGACACATCATTTATCCTGCGAAACCCTCATGGGGGAGAAAACCCAGCAAAAACTTTCTTAATATAGATAGCCAATACAATGCCAAGAGAATAAACCAAACAAGACAGAAAGTCCTCTCCCAAGTAGTGCGCCTCTCTATCTCTCTTCTTCTCCAACTGCAGCTCCAAACTTGCGCTCTGATCATCAAGTGAGTGAGTGAACAAATGAGGCGCTGGCCTCTCTTATTTATACAATCTGGCAGGTGCTGAACTGAGGTGTCTTTTCACTGGCAGGGCCGACTTCTCATTCTGGGTGGTTATAACCACTTTAATATATTCTGGGGGCCGACTTCTCATTTAGCATGTTACGATTAGGGTTTGACCAATCCGCAAAAGGGGATTTGGTCATTTACAATGCCCGACATGATCAATCCACAAAAGGTGATTGATCTAATGAATAATACATCAATAATAAAATAGAATACTCTTTGCAGTTACAATATTTCAACACCGTTCAGGCAGAGAGGGTACATTTGTGGGGTACAGTGAATCTTCAAAGGCATACTGGATCTACATCCTTGGTCAAAGACAGATTGAGATGAGTAGAGATGGCATCTTTGAGGAAGAGATAGCCTTTCGAAGATCCAGAGAATCTCAGATGGAGATTGACAACGAGACAATACCTACTCCCCCTTCAACAGTTGAGAGGGAGACAATCATTGATCCAGTTGATCCAGTTGATCCCGTAGCTCCAGTTGATGTCCCCAGAGACATTGCAGTAGGCCATAAAAAGCTTAGCTGCGATGGACAGACTCTGCAGGAGGCAAAGGGACATGCAACTCCTCGAGGTACATTCCGAGAGAGCAAGAGACCACAAAGATTTTCGAGCTACATTTCAACTACGAGCTACATCATTGATAATGAGCCTTCTTGTCATGGAGAAGCAACAAGACAACAGGTATGGCAAGATGCCATGACAGAAGAGTATCCGTCCGTCATGAAGAATGATGTGTGGGATATTGTTCCGAGGGCAGAAGAGAAGTTTGTAGTGACTTCCAAGTGGATCTATAAGATCAAGCATGCAGTTGATGGAAGTGTCGAGAAGTACAAAGCGAGATTTATGGCCAGAGGGTTCTCTCAGGTGAAGGGAATTGATTATGAGGAAACATTTTCTCCAGTAGCCCGAGACACTTCCATCCTACGATTATATCCTTAGCTGCATCCATGGGTTGGAGACTACATCAGATGGATGTAAAGACAACCTTTCTCAATGGTGAGATTGAGGAATAGGTTTACATTGAGCAACTAGATGGATTCGTGATACATGAGCAGAAGTCTTATGTGTGCAGGTTGAAGAAAGCCCTGTATGGACTAAAACAGGCACGTCGTGCTTGGTACGAGAAGATGGATGGATTTCTGATGAGTTTGGTCTTCAACAAGAGTGTTGCTGATCCAAACCTATATTATCATATTATTGGTGACGAGCGCCTGATTTTGGTCTTGTATGTTGATGATTTTTTCCTCACCGGTTCAGAAAGTCTTATTGTGGAATGCAAGCGTTCATTGACTTCCAAATTTAAGATGAAGGTTCTGGGTATGATGCACTACTTCTTGGGACTAGAAGTATGGCAGAGGACTGATGAGATTTTCCTGAGTCAAGGAAAATATACAGTGGAGATATTGAAGAAGTTTGGGATGATGGATTGCAATTCCATGCCTACACCGATGGTGATGGATTTGAAGAAAATGAACGAGGCTTCTACTGATTCAGGCGAGATTGATCCACATCTTTACCGACTGCTGATTAGATTATTGATGTATCTGGTTAACACTAGACCCGATATATGCTATGCAGTGAACGTACTTAGTCAGTTTATGAGTCTGTCGAGATAGACTCAGTGGATAGCAGCGACTCAGTGGATAGCAGCGAAGCATGTATTGAGATATTTACGAGGCACAGTTGGATATGGCCTGAGATATGCCTCCGGTGTAGACATGAGATTGCAGGGATATGTCAATGCAAATTGGGCAGGGAGCGCAGTGGACCGGAAGAGCACATCTGGTTGTTGTTTTACTTTGGGATCTGCCATGGTTTCTTGGTGCAGTAGGAAACAGAGCTCTGTGGCTTTGAGTACCGCAGAAGCAAAGTACATAGCGTTATGTGTGGTAGTCCGCGAAGCAGTGTGGCTTCGCAAGCTCCTTGTAGATTTATTTGGTCATGAGATGGATTCCACTATTATCCATTGCGATAACCAGAGTTGTGTGAAGCTCTCAGAGAATCCTGTGTTTCACGATAAATCAAAACACATTGAGATCAAATACCATTATATCAGAGATATGGTGCAGAGGAAAGCAGTACACGTGCAATACCTTTCTACACATGAGCAGGTTGCAGATGTCTTCACCAAACCGCTTGCCAGGACGAAGTTCGAGTACTTCCGCGAGGGACTTGGCCTAGTGGAGAATGCCTCCGTAGCTGATAGGGAGTGTTGATGATTGCAGCGTCGTGTGACATTCTCCAGGTCGTTCTCCTCTGGTCTGAGTTGAGAGGATCTGTGTGAGAGCCCAAGTGTTGGGTGTGCCCATGTGATGGGTGTGCATAAGACTCTGGACTGAGTTGTTAGACGTGTGGTCTCTTGCTTTATACTCCTTTGGATTGAGTTGAGTCATCTTGAGATGGTGTCCTACCTTGTACTCCTGTGGACTCAGTTGAGTTGGCTTGAGATGGTACTCCAGATGTTACTCCTGTGGACTCAATTGAGTGATCTGTTGAGTATGACGTCCTTGTGGTTGAGCACAGGTGGACGTGTCCCTAATGGCTGAGCACTAGTGGACGTGTGAGATCCTTGCTATATTGTCTAAGAGTAAGATTTGCTTGTAACCCAAATTTGTGATGTAAAGGGTATAAGTTGGCCCCACCACATGTGAAAGATAATTAATATTTTTGTAATGATTAGTTATATTATTGAGTTATTGAAGTCGGCCCTATTGTGCCAATAGACACACCTTTTGTTGTGTCAATTCTTGTATAAATAAAGGTGAATCCCCATTGAGGATTACGCACTCTCACTTGTCAACTCGAAATTTCAGCAATTGCATGTACGACTGAAGTGCGCACCTCTCTTGGGTGCTAGGTTCTAGGTTTTGGTAAGCACTCTCTTGTGTGCTAAGTCTATGGTGTTGGGGGATCTTCTCTTGAGAATATAGCTAAGGATTGCTGGGTTTTTCCCTTGTTTGCGAAGGGTTTTCCTAGGATACTTCTTGTGTTCTTGTGTGTGGTTATTCTTCTTGTGATCTTGGTTATTGCAGCACTTGTGTATGGTATTGCTGCATTGTTTATGGTTCAAGTACATGTAATGTTCCCAAGCCAATATGCCATGAACATCACGGTTTTGAGTGTCTTTTTTTTAAACTTTTACTGGTTGTGGCATTTTGTCAAACACTTTGCTTACAATTATGCTTAGGGTTTTCTGATGTGTTATATGTGTGTTTGCAGTAATAAACAAGGAGATGCAATCATGGAACATACCTCAACCATATGCAAGATCAATAAGATGATAGACAAGCCAAAACACTGCAGATCTGATCTTTATTCATAAATAGATAACAAGAACTTGATACAATGAGATGCCAATCTGGAATGCACATCAAATGGCTCCAATAAAGACAATAGAAGATAGGAGCTGCTACAAAATGCTCCAATAGAAGACTATAAGCCTCCAAAGGCTGAATACACCATGAAGACCAACGCCAAGGTAGATCTGGGCCGTATGAAGTGCCAAACCCCCAAGCTGGAAGATGCCACGTCTTGTTGAAACCCTGAAGACCCTCAATAATTCGGCCCTACTGTCAATGACCTCCAAATGCTATGCTGAAGATGCCGAACTGTAGATCGGGATGAGTAGAATCCCCTCCTAAAATCCCAGGCCGAAACACCAAGGGAAACTCCTCCAAATGCTGAATCCTCCAATGGAGTTGTGCCCTCCTAAAACTGCCAAACCCTAGAATTTCGGCCCTAATGAAGGAGGCCTCCAAATGCCCTGAAAATTGCTAGGAAGATAGATCGGGACACTGCAAGTCACTAGGTGAAGTCTCAGGGTCAGATCTGATGCATAACCTCCTCAAACGGAATAGATATGAATCTCAAAATTGCCCTCCTTCTCTCCAATTCGTCCAATGCATACAATAACCCAAATGGCCCATGAAACTCCTCCGGAATGCACTAGATCTAACGGCCAAGCCCCTGCAATGAAAACGTAGGTGCTAGAATCTGCCGAAGCCTTTCCAATCCCTTGGAACGAGCTTCCCTCAAAGAATGGTGTGCCCCCCTTGCTGAAAACCCCCAATAGTGCGCCCCCCTTCTCTTCCTGTGCCTGTGGCTGGTGTAGAACCCTCCTGCACCGATGTAGATCCGAACTAGAATGGTGTGGAGGAGTATTGCTGCCAGGAACATCACGATTTTGGGTGTCTTTTTTTTAAACTTTTACTGGTTGTGGCATTTCGTCAAACAATTTGCTTACAGTTACGCTTAGGGTTTTATGATGTGTTATATGTGTGTTTGCAGTAATAAACAAGGAGATGCAATCATGGAACATACCTCAACCATATGCAAGATCAATAAGATGATAGACAAGCCAAAACACTGCAGATCTGATCTTTATTCATAAATAGATAGCAAGAACCTGATACAATGAGATGCCAATCTAGAATGCACATCAGATGGCTCCAATAAAGACAATAGAAGATAGGAGTTGCTACAAAATGCTCCAATAGAAGACTACAAGCCTCCAAAGGCTGAATACACCATGAAGACCAATGCCAAGGTAGATCTGGGTCGTATGAAGTGCCAAACCCCCAAGCTGGAAGATGCCACGTCTTGCTGAAACTCTGAAGACCCTCAATAATTCTGCCCTACTGTCAAAGACCTCCAAATGCTATGCTAAAGATGGCGAACTGTAGATCGGGATGAGTAGAATCCCCTCTTGAAATCTCAGGCCGAAACACCAAGCAAAACTCCTCCAAATGCTGAATCCTCCAATGGAGCTGCGCCCTCTTAAAACTGCCAAACCCTAGAATTTCGACCCTGATGAAGGAGGCCTCCAAATGCCCTGAAACTTGCTAGAAAGATAGATCGGGACACTGCAAGTCACTAGGTGAAGTCTCAGGGTCAGATCTGATGTATAACCTCCTCAAACGAAATAGATCTGAATCTCAAAATTGCCCTCCTTCTCTCCAATTTGTCCAATGCATCCAATAACCCAAATGGCCCATGAAACTCCTCTAGAATGCACTAGATCTAATGGCCAAGCCCCTGCAATGAAAACCCAGGTGCTAGAATTTGCCGAAGCCCTTCCAATCCCTTGGAACGAGCTTCCCTCAAAGAATGGTGCGCCCCCCTTGCTGGAAACCCCCAATGGTGCGCCCCTCTTCTCTTTCTGTGCCTGTGGCTAGTTTAGAACCCTCCTGCACTGATGTAGATCTGAACTAGAATGGTGTTGAGGAGTATTGCATCCCCGAGACCAAGCTTGGGACAATCTAGGTGGAATCTTTCACCACCGAATCGTCCTCTAGGGTTTGTTAAGTTAAAACCCTCAAAACCCCCAAGATATGGGCCCTCTAGCTAAAAGCCAGATATCAAAATGATTGACATACATGAATGAATGAATAGAAGCCCTTGCCTTTCCTTTATTAATATTTAATTAATTTATTAACCTTTTTACCTCTGAAAATTGCCCTATCTCTCCTTGTGGCTTCCTTGGCCACTGAAAGTCACTTCTCACCATCTCATCCTGTAGTGTTGCTCCTCCCGTTTCCAATGAGCTATTACACTGAGAGGTTCCTCCAAGTAATGTGCCCAAAATGATCTCTTCAATGAATTTAATTAACTTATAGCTCAAAATACTCAAAATCATGGAAATCGTCGGAATGGAATGGAACCAAGGCCAACCTGTGCAGAATGGATCATAATGATGAAATGGGATGAGGGATGCAAGCCGGACCCCAAAATGCCTCTCAATAATCCATGTACTTGCTATAACATCCATTTGGCTACTCTGGTCATCATAAACCTCTGTAATGTGACGATGTCCCAAAGTGGGGACATTACATACATGCTAAATGAAATAAACTACATGTGCATGATCTAAGCATCTTAAAATTCAACATCTCAAGCAACAAGTGCTCCCTCTACAAAGGTGCTCATGGAAATGGATGGAGCACAATATCCTGTATGTCAATTACTCCATTACTATGAAGTAAGCCCATTCTGTTTCCATCACCACACTTACACTTTGATAGTTTTTTTGGGAAATGACCCTCTACTTAGGTACTTGCACACCTAACAGGGTTTTTTGATGGTCCTCCTACACCTAAACTTGTCAAATTGCATAAAGTCTTGAGCTAATGTGAAGCTTTTTTGTTTGTTTGTTAGAAATGCCTTTCACTTGAGGGGCCAACATTTTCAACCATTGGCTAAGAAACCACAACCCTTAACATGGCTAGATTTTTTGGTGTTTCCTCCCGACTAAACACACCGTAAGGTATTGAAATCGTGTCGCCTTGCAAAAGAAAACCACAACTTAACCGGATGTGCTAACGGGAATTGACAAGCTAATGTGAAGTTTGAAGAAGATACCTGATGTGAATTGTTTACGTGGCTTTTGTATTAAGTAATGGCTTACTTTGTATGATTCTAAAGACTCTTGTACCTCGTGATTGTTGGTCTTACCTGATTCTGTGGACTTTACTTGACCTTGGTACACTTGACATGGTCCTTTGGAGGATGTCCTTATGATGATACCTAGGATGTTGTGCACTATACACAAGACATTGCACGTGTGATGCATAGTGTTGGGTCCTATAATGACTTGACATACTTAGATACACCCTCTCACATCTCTTGGACCTTGGATGATGGACAAATGAGCTCATATATTGCAGATATGGTCATGTTGGTTATCAGATGGGTAGAAAGCCCACATCCTGGACAGTGCACCCTAGAGCCTGCTAGACTTTGATTGGAGGACATTGCACTTGGATATGATTGGACACCCCTTGGAGAGATGATGGACCCTCTTTTTACCTTGGATGCTAAGCATATTGATGATGACGTCACATGCTATGGTGCTTTGATGATGATGGGGTGCGCCTACCATTAGGGTATCCATTTTGATGATGAGTTGGGGTTCGTTGATGATGAGACATGACCTTTGATGAGGAGGTCTGACCTTTCACCTTGCTTTGCATCCTTTGATGATGAGACGTGGCCTTTGGAGGCTCTTGCACCCTTCCAGAGCATGATGTCACCCTTATTGTGACATCATACACTCACACGTCATATTTGATGGGAAGTTTTGGTGTATTAGCATGTTTTATTATTGTTTGAGGCTACTTTAGAGATCAGCCATGACCTATCCACCTTGTATCATGGACATTTTACATTTTTAGGGCCTTTTGAGGGATATAGTGCTAGGGTTGTCTCATATAAGAAGGCTAGTGCTCCCTCCTTGTAAATCATAGCTCGCACTTGTGGAGAATCATCACTATTTGTCTTCTTATCTTCTTTTCTCATCATGGAGCTCTTATGCGCACTTTTGGAGTGTTATTGTGGATAATTTCTCTTGTCTTGGTGGATTTTCATGAAACTAGTGTTTCCTCATGCATAGCGACTTGGTATAGTAAGTGCTCTTTTCAAGTGTTTGTTCTTGGTATATTTTGGTGAATGCTCTATTAGATTGTTAATAGTTGCATGTTATCCTTGTTTCCGTGAATAATTTTGTTGAAACCCCAAGGAAGGATTAAGATTGTTTATCCCCTTTCCTTGTCTTGTCCACCTTGATTTTGTTGAAGCATACAAGGTCAAGATTAGGGATTGTGAGAGGACATCCCCCTAATTTTGTCTTTGAGGTTGAAGTCTAAGGTTTATGAGAGGATAAACTCTAGGGTTTTAACTTAGTTTCCACTTTATCATTTGCTAGATGCTAGAGAAGAAGTAGGACATAACCTAGGTTTTATGAGAGGATAAACTCTAGGTTTCTTTCCTAGAAGGATTGACCTAGAGTTATGAGGGGATAATCCTAGGGTTTTAAATCTTCAAGTCTTTTCTTGCCTTTAGCCTCCATTTAAAGTGTTGCATTGACTCCATATGCCCAAAGGATTTGAAAAAACGACACTAGTCTCTCTCTTGCTTCAAGTGATATGAAACCCTAGTTGAGTTTCTCTCTCTCTCTCAACGGTTTTGTGTTAGCTTAGGACTAATCACATTTGAATCTTCATTCTTAGTCTAACACGCTGTGTTCGTTATTTAGAATCATATCTAACCATTGCTGCAATAATTGCATTTCAGCCATTAGGGCTTGTCATATTGCATCTAAATAACATAGTTTCATTCTCTTTCTCTCATTCAATCATTTGTTTATGGTTTGCTAGTTTTCTACTTAGTGTTTAGCACATATTTCTCATTTCATTTTACTAATTTAGGACTGTTTACTTGCTGCTGTTGTAAAACTGTTATATGCTGAAGTATTTCATCTTTTCTTCAAGTTTTGCTACAACTATAGCTTTTTCTTTGATAGTTAGTGTTTCGTGGCCTTTAGTTGACCCCTTGATTGTGGTAGACCTCTTAAATCATCCTAGAAACACTTCCCCTACTCACAAGCATTTAATCCTTCTTGAGCTCACCTCTAACCATTCCTAGTGAGTAGCATAATCAAAGTAACCAAGATAAGGGGCCATAGACTTGCCTTAGGAATATTTGAGGTTGCTAGGGAATCCTCCCTTGTGTTGGATCTTTATCCTTCACTGAAACGAGGGAAGTATTTGCCTAGGTGAAGGTGGCAACTACTTCCATATGTTACACTAGTTTAGCACCTTGTGAAGGCTTTGCACAAGCGCTAGATTTTGTGATAACAATGTCCATGGCTGTAGACCATTCATGAAGTCGAAAAGTCTGTCCTCCTTTGACATATCCTTGATCTCCAACATTATGCCCAAAAATTCCTTGATGTAGGTTAGTTTCCGCCTAGTATGCTTAAGTGCTAACATCTAGTTTTGTGTGATCCATGCTTTGTTCCTCGGACCAAACTGAGCCTTCAAGGCTGCCTTCATCTTTGCCCAGTTTTAGATCTTCTCCGTGGTTAGTTTGGATTCAAAGTCTTCCGCTCGGTTCCTCCACCAAAGCTTCACAGTCCATGTCAAGAACATTGTGGTAGAGTTCACCTCGGGTTCGTCTGAACTCTCGTTCAACTACTCCAAGTATTGCTTAATATCCCAATAGAAGTTGCCAAGCAACTTAGCTTTGCGGGTAACATCATATGGTTTTGGTTCTTTTATCTTGATCCTCATTGGCATGATGGATGAACTCTGCCCACTGGCAGCAACTCGCTTCGACAATGTGATGGTGTCCTCTTGGTCTTTCAACTTCTGGGTGACTAAGCTCAATCTGTCCTCCACTGCCTTGAGTCTATCTTGAATGTCGTTTGTCAAAGTGCCCGCGAGCACATCCATAGTCTGTTGGCACTCCCTTATGACTTCATTGAACCCATGCAACATCCGACTCATCTCTGACTCCATTTGTTTAACCCAGTGTTGGGAGCATCACTCTCCTTGGGACGCTCTCGGAGCCCAAAAGCTCGCTCCCCCCATGCTCCTCGCGCACTCCCTTAGGCAGTCGAATGTTGCCACAAATTAAGCAATTTTTACTTTTTTTTCCTAATTTTTTAGAGGAGGTGGGACATATGGTAGGTTTAGGGTTTAGGCTAAAGTCAAGAGGAAAATAAAAGAGCTCTTCCCCCCCTCTCTTTTCCTCGTTCTTTCATCTTTGTTTGCTTGAGATTGGAGTGGGGAGCTTGGAGGAGAGAGCAAAGAAGAGTGCAGATTTTTAAGGGAAGATTTGTGAGAACTTGGACGAGGGAGCAAATGAGAGCTTGAAAGAGTGAGCAAAGCAGAGCTTGGAGGAGAGAACAAAGCGAGCCATCTATCTCAACTTTCAAGAGCTAAAGAGGTAAGTCCAAACCCTAACTCCCTTCTTTCCTTGGGTTGTTTGGTTTTTTCTTCTTCTCCTACTCTTTCCCATTCCTTCTTCTCCCTCATTTTATTGCAGGTTGTTCATCTAAAACTTGATGAAAATGGTCTTCTTTTGGTTTATCATTCCTTTTTTTATTCTCATGGTCTTGGTGGGACTAGGTTTCAAAGGGAAGAAGAGGATAATGGTCATACTCACAGTGACGATGAAAATGAGGAAGGGTTTGAAGAGGATGAAGAGGGTAATGAACGTGGCAAAGATTCATTGACACCCTTGTGAAGACTTGTTACAAAACTTGAGGGGGGGAGAGGTGGTGGAACCACTAAATTTGTATGTCATCATGATTGTCATAAAGGAAAACCTTATTCTGGTTCATATACCCATGTGAGGAGGCATCTTTGTGGTGTAATGGAGAGTGATGACAATAAGGGGGCCATTGGGATTTCAATTTACCCTAAAATATCCAAGAAAGAGAGACAAAAATACATAAAGATAAAGGAAGCTGCACAAAGAAAGCATGGTAAAAATCAAAAGGTTCAATCCAATGCATCATCTAAATTTGGTGGCAACACATCTCCATCTCCTCGTGGTTCTGGAACCTATGGATCTAGAAGAACAATAACAAATTTCCTTGATATTGGAGGTAGGGATGACGTGGATGCAAAAGTGGGGCGGTTTCTTTATGCTTGTGGTATCCCATTCAATGTGCTTCGCTCCCCCTGTTGGCATGATCTTGTTAAGGCCATCAATGAATCCCCCAAAGGATACAAGAGCCCTAGTTATGAGAAAGCTAGAACTGTGTTACGAGACAGGGAAAGAGCAATAATTCAAAGAGCTCTAACACGGTTTACAGATGATTGGACAAACTTTGGGGTATCCATTGTATCCGACTGTTGGACAAATGTTAGAAACCAACATTTGATCATTGTTCTTGGTGTTTCTACTACCAATGTAGTGTTTCTTGCAGTACGACTCCTCCTCAATCATTGGATCGACTCAAAACATTTCAGAGCTCCTATTGAAAACCATTAATGATGTTGGTCCTTCTAATGTGATTCAAGTAATCACTAATAATGCAACAAACTGTAAAGGAGTAGGTAGAATCATTGAGTGAGTTCATCCACACATCTTTTGGTTTGGGTGTTTGGTGTACACCTTGACCCTTTTGATGCATGGTATTGTCAAGCAAAGAGAATGTGGATGGATTAATGACTCGTACAAGAGAGGGAAGCATCTCATCAAATTTGTCACCGAGCATGGATATTGTCTCACTCTAGGGTGCATCCAGTGTTACCGAAAGCTTCCCTCCCCCCCCCGCTTCGAAGCCCCGAAGCTCGATCTGGATGGGTGCGTCCAGGAAGCTCGGGCTGAAGCGCGCTTCAAAATTTAGGAAGCGCGCTTCGGGGCTCTTGAGCACGCTTCCTGCCATTTTCGAAGCGTCCCCCCTCCGAAGCGCGCTTCAGAGGGCGCTGCACGCACGCTTCCGAGGAAAACATGCATGCTTCCAAGGGGGAATGAGGTGTTTTGGTGTGCAATTGAGGGTTATTTTCCTTCCTAGTGCTATTTAAAGAGTGCCCACCCCCTCCATTTCACCCACCCTAGTAATTAATGGTAATGTTAAATTCTCCTTTATCTTTCATTTTCATCCTTTTACTTAAATTTTTAACATTACCATTAATTGTTTCAGGATGTTTGAGAGTGGTTCCAACTTCATTGGACTTCATATGGAGAAAGTAGAGTTTTAGGTCCCATTCAAAATTCAGCAGACTTAACAATTTTCAGGATTTCAAGATTGGCAAGATTGCAATGTTTCCACGGGATTCTATCATGTATGAGGGTATGGAACTGACATTTAATCAAGAGAACCAAGCCCTTTATGTACCTCGATGTTGGTGGCATTGATTGTTGAACTCTTTTGTCACGACCCCAGTAAAAATGTACCCTTCACTCAAGTATAAACTCTTCTGTTGAACTCTTCTCTTTGTCGTCGTGTCAGGTGACTGAGTGGTGTATGTGCACACCAACCTCCGTCTTATATACATATTACAAGCAGAGAGAAGAGTGGTTGAAGGGAAAGACAAAGATGTGGGATGTGTTTCTTGATGATATGGGTTTGAACAACAGTGTTGAGTTGGCATTAGCCAACTTGGATCTTAATGAACTAGTGCTAGAGTCGGTCACTTTTGATGAGGGGTCATCCTCCACATCAACAAATGCATGGATTGCATTGGATATAGGGGAGGAGGAGGAGGATGGACTCGTGACTGGCTAAATGGACTCAAGTCAACCACTACCAAGATTGGCTAGAATCTAGAATCTAGATGGTTGATGCTCGAATGATTAATCATTGATGAACTATGTAATATGGATGCCATTTCTATCTATATTGATGTACAAATATGCATGTTTTCATACATTCTGCAGCTAATTTGTCTTTCTACATATTTTTTAAAATATAAATGCAATATATATAAAAAATTATATATATATATATATATATAACAAACGCTTCCCGGATGCTTCGCTTTCGAGGATTTTTTGAAAATGACGCTTCTGACGCTCCCGCTTCTGGCAACACTGGGTGCATCTACTCAAGATTGCAACCACTAGATTTGCTAGCTATCTCCTCACCTTTAGGGGCCTATTGAAGGTGAGACAAGCTTTGGGTGCAATGGTGACGAGTGATGCATGGGATGAATTGAGCACTAATAGAGATGGTGCTAATGTAGTGAAGAACACTGTTCCGGACAGTCAATTTTGGTCATAGGTTCGATATGTTTTGGAATTCACCAAGGCAATTTATGACATGATCAAGTTTATAGATTTTGATCACCCAATCATTGGGAGGTGTATGAGCAAATGGATAGTATGCTAGGGCAGATTAAAGATGTCAACTTGTATAATCATATCCGTGTAGAGGTGGAAAAACAGTGGGAAATGCTAAATATTCCACTACATGCCTTAGCATATGTGCTAACATCGAAATACTATCATGTATCACGACTTTCATCACTAGCACCTGGTGGTGGGTCCGAGAAAAAACCACACCAAGATCCAGAGGTTCAAGCTGGTTATACAAAAGAATTAGACAAATTGGTCCCGGATGAGGAGTGTGACACCATACGAAAACAATTGAGCCACTACATCCTTAACAATGGTGCCTTTGGGACCAACCATGCAATTAGAGATTGAGGGAATCCAACTTCTCTCGAGTGGTGGAACATGCATGGTGGTGCTACCCGATAGCTGCAACACAGGTGCTTTGATAGGTGGTGAATACTTCTTTTGCAGAGAGGTGTTGGAGCACCTACAGTTTCATCCATAACCAATTAGAAATAGTTTCAAAAGAAACAGGTTGAATGTAAACCAATTAGAGAGCTTGGTTTATGTTCATTACAACTTGCGATTGTTGTCCCATTACTGTGAGGAGACAAAAACAGATAAAAACTTGAAGTGTTGGTACAATAATCTAGAGCAAGATAATTTGGAGGATGGATTATTGCTTTTAGAGCAATTGGAGAATGCTCTTTTGGATGATGATGATCGTGTTGAGATGCCAACCCCGTTCACTGCCATGGTCCCCATGTCTAAGACTCCAACTACAACACTAGGGGAGTCATCTTCAGTTTTGCCGCGACCGCCTACATCTACTTCTACACAGTTTCGTCCTTCTTCAGCTTCACTACCACCATGTGGAGGCCCACACAACAATCGTGGTGTTGGAAAGAGGAAGGACTAGTTGTTTCTCATTTTTCACTACTTTATATGTCATAGATGATAGATTCATAGTATTTAGCAACTAGCTCAGTTTATTGTTTTGGACCTTTTTGTCTTCATACTTCAGTGCAGATGGCCTATTTTGTAAACATAACTATTTGGTCATGGTTCATGTTATTGTTGACAATTGCTGGACAACCTATTTCATTGCATAAGTTATTGGCTTTCTAATATTTATTATATGGTTTAAAAACTTGTATGTTTGTTTGCAAGTTTGTAATTGCTAGAATCTAGATGGTTGATGCTCGAACGATTAATCATTGATGTACTATGGATGCCATTTCTATCTTTATTAATGTACAAATATGCATGTTTTCATATATTCTGTGGCTAATTTGGCATTATGCATGTTTTTTTGAATATAAATGCATTATAAATAAAAAAATCTATATAAAATAGATGCTTTGCTCTCGAGGATTTTTGGAAAATTACGTTTTTGCTTTGCTCCACGCTTTCTATTCTTGCACATCGCGACTGTCATTTTCTCAATGGTCTTCTCCAAAGTGTTACGTCGATCTCTGTCACCGTCACCCGCACGAGACCTTGCCATGGTCGTCTGCCCAAGTATCTTCATGAATACTTGTCCAGCGGTGCGTTGAAGCGAGGCAAGAATGTGCCCCAAAATCCTCACCCCAAAAGTCTGCAATCAACCTCTAGGATGCTGCTGTGCGGTCGTGCTGGTCTACGGTCGCTCACCTCACCCAAGTGGCCTTAGCTTGTCGCACAAACTTCTGCTCTACCTTGAGTTTGCACAAGTGTGCACCCACCTCCATTGCAACCAAGAATTGCCCGATTCCTACAACCCGCTGTCGTCGAACCTATCACCAACTTTGCGACGCAGTTTTGAGTCAAGTTTGCGGTTTCCCAGATACCTTGTCTCTAGTCCATACAAGAGCATGCCTTCCCCATCTATGACCCAAAACCGTCTCGGCTCCTCAACCACTGTTACCAGAACTGTTCACCAACACTGCTCACCAGTCTATCCAAGCTCGCCCACTAAACTGTCTTCTCAAGTCGCGACTGCTGTCCACAACTTGGCTGGCCAGAATGTTCTCCAAAGTTTTCTGTTCAAAAGTTGCGACAACTGTCCAACATGCTCTGATACCACCTGTCACGTCCCTAAGGG
Organism: Picea engelmannii; assembly: GCA_009831015.1. Lineage (NCBI taxonomy): Eukaryota > Viridiplantae > Streptophyta > Pinopsida > Pinales > Pinaceae > Picea > Picea engelmannii. The sequence goes on along the minus strand of ML780715.1, from coordinate 709,738 downwards.
GACCCACTTGAAACACCAAGTTTCGTCCTCTCCGAGGTGTGCGACACCGCAACTTTTCCAACTCGACTTGACCAAACTAAGAGTACTTTGTCCGGACCATAGTTATCGGGAGTGCCCCCCCTGCTCCCAAGCTCCAGAGTTCACTCCGAGCGGGAGCGTCTAGGGAGAGAGCACCCAAAATCCAGGAGCACACTCTAGGCAGTTTTGGGTCGCTCGTTGCCCTTTTGGGAGTGCGCTCCCAAGGTGCACCTTGAATGCTCCCTGGACGGTCCCTAATGGTAATGTTAAATTCTTAAAGTAAAAGTCGACATTTCCTTTATCTAGTAAAAGTCAACATTTCCTTTATCTTTCATTTTTATCCTTTTACTTAAATTTTTAACATTACCATTAATGGTTTCAGGATGTTTGAGGGTGGTTCCAACCTCATCGAACTTTATATGGAGAAAGTATAATTTCATATCCCATTCAAAATTCAACAGACTTATCAGCTTTCGGGATTGATGGGATTGCAACATTTTCATTTGATTCTATCACATATGAGGGTATGTGATTGGCATTTAATCAAGAGCACCAAACCCTTTATGTACCCCAATTTTGATGGTGTTGATTGTTAAACTCCTTTGTCATGGACTTAGAAAAATGTACCCTTCACTCGAACCAGAATCATTGATTAGGCATGTTAAGCTATTTCTACCATATTTTAAGGCTAAGATTAGGTAGTTTCATCAAAATTGGTTGGTGTCAACTGATGTCCATAGAGGATCGAGGTAGAAGCAAAGGCTAAACAAGAGGCAAAGGACGAAGGATGATACTAATGATGTGGATCCCAATATAAGCGATGGTGGGAATTTTTTTGTCATTTAAATGTTCTTGCTTGTTTATTCATAATGCTTTGTTTCAAAGTTTCAATATAATCATTAATATGCCATGGATGGCATTTCTATTGTCGTAGTAATGTAGTATTCATCTACAAGTAGCACAAATATGCATGTTTTCATATATTTTGTAGCTAATTTGTCTTTTTGCATGTTTTTTTTTTAGTATAATCGCAATATATATATATATATATATATATATACGCTCTCGGGATGTTCTGTTCTTGAGGATTTTTGGAAAATGACACTCTCGAGTCTCGACGCTCCACGTTTTGGCAACCTTGGGACTTTGGACTACACCTCTTCACTTAGAACATACCCATACTCCGTTCTAAGCTATAGCCGAGTCACACACTCAATCTTATACTACTCACTTGTATAGAGTCCCCTCAAGGCAACACAGGTCATCCTATGTGGAGCAACTTGGCTCCTTGGAGGAGCTCACCCCTCTCCACTTGAATCCGCCTCAGAAGACTTGGTGTCTTGTTGCACTCAAGTTGTTGTTTCTTGGCTCGTCCCAACTTTTCCATATATATGCACCTGCCATGTCTCTCGAATCGTCGCATCGTTTGGCATGTAAGTCAAGCCTACTCACCAACTCATCGCATTGGTCTGCCTAAGTCATGACATGTCCACCAACTCGCCTGTCGATTGGGTCCTCGTGCCCCAACTCATCCGCTTGCACTAGTCGACCTTGTCCCATGGCTTAAGCAACCTCATCGTCCACAAGCTTCGTTCACACGTCATGCCGAAGGAAGGCATGCGCCAAAGAAGTATGCCCGACAAGTGCATCTACGACAACTTTTTCCCAAAGGAAACTTGACAATGCGTTGCAACCCCAAATACGAAGCACCCAACTTGCTCGATCCATATATGTCTCAGCTCGACTCCTCAAGTCACTTAGCCAAGTTTGTGCCCTCATGGTGCGTCCAACTTAACTTCTCCATCGCACAACTTGCCTAACAGTAGGCGTGTCTGTCTGTCTGAGTTGCCTAGGAAACCCCAAGTTTCGCATCTTTCCTTCGTTTGTGCCAGTCGGGTGGAGGTGCTACGCGCCCTCCTCATCGAAGGCTTTACATCCTCCCCCATCAAAAGTCGTTGTTGTCCCCAGCAACACCCACAAAATTTGTTGTCTCCAAGTCTCTGCCTGAACTCATGCTCCCATCCGCAACTTCATTTGCTGGAAACCCCAAGTTTCATGCGAACTAGAAACCCCAAATCTTTTCCAAAGTGGAAACTTCAAGTTTTCTGCGAGAAGGACACCCCAAATTTCCAAACTCAATGCAATCATCCACAACAAAGCACAACCATCTGCACTACTCTCTGCCCAAAGTTGTGTGTGACAAATCTGCCCACTACCTTGGAAGGACGTCTCCTCCCCAAATCTGTTTGCAATGCCCAAGCTGCGACTTCCTCTACTGTTGCGATGATCGCACTCTTCTCTACTGTTGCTGCCGTCTCCACTATTTCCGCTGTCTCAACTGCTGCAACTCCAAACAAAACACCAAAAATGTCTAAGTGTTGAACTATTGTGACTTCTTGCTGCTTCCATACTTCAACCACCTTTGCCATGTCTCCACACACTACATGCCTCATGTCTTGTACTGGTTGGGTAGCTAGTCCAACTATTGCGTCTAGTTCTTGAAATATGCTTATGCATGCCTGAACATACTCTTTTTTGTTCGCATCTCTGTCACTCCATCCAACTCCAAAGACTAAAGCAAGTGTCCACTCTTGCCTCACTGCTGCCAATGTCCAATCTTCGTTAAGGAGATCATTCACAATGTCCAAGTGCTGCACTTTGAACTTACTGGCGTATTCGTACTTCAACCTCTTTGTCATGCTCTCATGCACTAACTCTCCAAGTGTTGAAATGTCACGTTCGGTCCTTGAGAATCCACAACATGCACAAAGCCGACGACTTCCTTCCGCAATTCGATCCTTCCACACAACAACCTCGGACCAAGGCAAGGTCACCCCTCACCTTGTTGCACTGTAAAGTCACCCCAAAGCAAAGTTGTCTGTGGCAACTTGACTCCACTGCCCAACTCATGGAAGTTAGCCAATCTACTACTTGTTATCGTACAAGTTGTAGGTTGGGCAAAGCTCGACCCAATCACCAATTGGCGACAACTTAGAGAGCACCTACCCACTGTCACCTTAGGCAGGTGTTCCCGTCACTTTAGAGGTGAGGTAGTCACCTCAAGGGGGGAATCCTGGTGACCCTAGGGGAAAATGAAATGTATGAATGGATGCCACTAAAGGTCAAGTTTCTAGATGGTAAAGCGAACTTGGAAACGAGTTTTGAGGGTTGCATGAGGTTGCCAATGCTTTGAGTGACCTGCCAAGAGAAAATACCTGCTTGAGTCACAAGGAAAACCAGGTATACAATGCAGTATGTTAGGTGGACAAGCAAGTTAAACATGCTTTCCCTAATTGCAGCAACAATCAATGATATATATTAGCATATAAAAGATAATATGAGCTGCAAAATAAGTGCTAAAAGTCTAGTTGAACAAGCAAGAGACAAACTAGTAAAGACTAGTTCAACTCAAGAATGAAAGAAAAAGACTTTAGCATAAAAGCAAGGCTGTAACAAAAAGGTTTACTGCAGTGATATTTATCAGCCTTATGGTTGTAGCAAACCAAGCCTTATAACAGAAAATTTAACCAACAAAAGTATCACTAAATTAGGCTAAAAAGTGTGCTAGGGTTAGTAGTTTGTTAGGGCAAAGTCTTAGCAAGTTTCTAAGGTTAGTTTAGGAGTTATCTAGGTTTAGAGGGTTAGATCTCTGTAGCCCTAATGGCTGTAGGTTGGTTTTATTACAGCAGCAAGTTTTAGTGGGTGAAAGGGGAAGCCTGAATGAGGCAAGATAGCCCAAGGCTCAAGGAACAATATCCAAGTGAGAGAACTTCAAGACTTCAACTTTTCATGTTTACCAATGCAATGTTTTATTTCTCCATTGCAATGACTAGTGCCTTTGATTAATGGGTTAATGGGGTCATAAAGTAAAGAGCTAGAGCTACTACCTCCTTCGGGGTATAAATCCTCTTATTCCCCAAGGCAAGTAACCTGGCTAGGGTTTAAACTAAGGGGTCTATATCCTTAGACTTCCTTAGCAAACCCTTGCAAGCAATAATTCTATGCTTAAAATTATGGTGGAGCTAAAGTAGGGGTGTATGCACTTATACTTCCTACTTAGCCTTAGCAAAAATCAACCTTGAGCTTGAATTACAAATGATATCAACAAATAAAATGTCTTACCAATCAAAATAGCAACAAGATAAACCATAACATGCCAAGATAAACCACCAAAAAGAGTTAGAAAAGACCTCCAAGAGCTAGTGCATCATCATCATGTAGTCCATAACCAAAGAAAGCACCATACCATAGCACAATAGAACAAAAAGCTTGAAGGTAGCGAAAATTTCAGTCCTTATCTCTTCACAATGGGAGAGTTATGATTCAAAATGAGATTTCATGATCTCTATTTATACAAAATGTTTATCACATAGATTGTCCACTTAGCAAGGGTAAAACATAAGATAAGGGGTCCACAACCCTTATCTTACCCCTTGCATCAAAATAATACTAAACAATTCATCTTAAAATTCACTTTTACACAAAAGAAACCCTAGAAAAAGGTGACGTCACCCCTTTAGGGGATGTTTGGCACTTTGAAGAAGTCGTTGGGGTAATACATGCATGGCTAGACCTCCAAAGGCCACTTGTCACTCATCCAAATCCTCTCTTGATGGTCTTTAAGCTTCCTTCCTTCAAAACGTGCCACATGTCATCGAACAACTCCTTCACCACCAAACCCTATCCCTCTAGGTGACGTCAAGCCTCCATAAGTGACGTCTTTCCTCTCCTAGGAAAAATTCTTGGCATGTGAGGGCTAGGTCATGTCTTCCACATTGTCTTCTAGGCCTTCGAAGGCAAGTCATCATGATCCGGCATGTGGGCCCTTGGCATCCAACCTGTGGGTTTGAATCCCCATGGAAGCCCAAGCTAGGCTTGTTCTCCCAAAACTGGCCATCAAGCAAGGTCCTGCAAAACAAAAGGTTACGCCCTCCAAAGATCTCAAGTCAAAGATATCATGACAAGTGTAAACCACGTCTAATAAGCAAGGCACCTAAACATGTGCATCAAAACTACCTCATCAAATTAAACAAATTCTCAAAACCTTATACAATTGACCAATTTTAAGTATGGGAGGGGTGTCATAGGAGTCCTATTGGGTAAAGTTTAAACCAAAGCCCTCAAGTAGGGGATGCTCCCAAGGATGGCCTTTCAAGGTCATATAATGGATGATGAGGTGGAAGGGGTTTAGACTTCATAGGTCGTTGAGTTTCATGACATACACGGGCTCATATTATCTCATTCATGGGTGCCTTTGTAGAGGGTATGTGGCACCTGCATTTGCAATGCATTTTTTCCAAGCCCATCTTCTTGCCGTTCCTTGTTTCTTTCATGTTTTAAGGAATGAGTTGAAGGCCACTGTCCTGGCGTGGTGTTCAGATAATGACAGTGTCACTCACAAATACCTTGCGGAAATGAGAAGGCTGGCTTGTGATGAGACCCCCTTTCTCTCAGTTGTGTAACTGAGAGCCAATACCTTGGCTTGGCGACCAGATGATGGTAATGTCATACCGCTAGATACCCATGATCATGATAGGCTGACTCGTGATGAGACCTCCTATCCTCCAACTAACCCCTTAAGCATTCATTATCATTTATTTTTGTAGGTCCCCTTTTCTTACAGAGAAGCATTTCAGTGCTTTCTCGGGGATCCCTGAGTGAAGCATCTGGAAGGTCTATATCTAGGCTTTTATCTTTATAGCCAACAACAATCCCTCTGAGCCTTCAGGCTTCAGCCCCTTCTTCCCATGAAAAGAGGTACATTCCCTTCTTGGGTCACTGAAGTCAAAGGGCCTAGAAGAGGACAATATGATGGGAGTGTAATGAGCAGAAAGTGGTAAGTATGGTCAAGAATGGTATGATAACCTCTCAAGGGACCCCTAGTCACAAATCTTCCCCAAAGGTTGGCCACTTACTAGGAAATCTATGAAACTCACCAAGGTGAAACAGGGTCAAAGGCATAATGTCCAAGCAGGCATTCTATAATCAAAAGCAACTTACATACAACATGTTGAAATGCCTTAAATATTAGAGTGATTACCTGCCACAACACCTGACTTGTACTGCATGGAGCAAGACCCTTCTGCCTTCCAGAAGCTAGCTGGTGTGGTGGATGCGCTGACAATGGATCAAATGTGGTGACAGAGTGGGCTTTTGTATGTGCAAGTGGACATTGCCGGTCATGTAGTCTCTCGACACTCCATATCTGCAACATGGGCCTCGAGACATGATCTCCTTAGTTATCCCACAAAATGGGGATAACACTACCATCACACGTGGTCCATGCCACATCCAAGTTTGCAAAGAGTCAAGGAAATCACCGTGCGTCCATTCTCCGCACGTCCAACCAACTCCACCCTTGCGCTTCGAGCTGCTATCAAATCTGCAAGTCTGGCTTCCTTGGCCGAATTCTTCCCATCCATCCTCTTCATTTGTGTCCTCAAATATGAAACGCCCCATTCACTCCAAGCATTGCACGTCCAGACTGCCTATGCCTTTCTTGCTAAGGCGTCCGTAGGCTTCACTTTAACTCGCTGCACTGCCTAGGCACCTTCTTGCTAAGGCATCTATAGGCTTCACTGCCCACCTTACGACAGCGAGCCTCCTTGCCATGTCTTCATGTGAAGGTGAAGGAGGATGACTACTTGAGCCACCACCTCCATCCTCTACCTGTCCTGTTGCGATCAGTAGAGAGTCACCATACTTCTGCGTTATGTGCATAAGCAGAGGCATTATGGCCCGAGTCTGCCTTTGCTCTCTTCCATGAGTTGTTCAGGGTCTTGGGTCGTGTGCCCATTTGCTAACCATATGTAAAAACATCTTTCTTGTAATCTATGTTAAGGGTTGTCATAAATATGCTGGTTTGGTGATTGGATTGAGGTTTGTTGAAAAGATCACCATAGATCTACTATGTTCTTATAATTTCAACAGTTGGCTCTCACATACTTGAGGATTCATAGTGAAAAGTGTAATCACCAATTGGCCGACAAGTCTATTAACAGGCTATTGTAATGAAAAGTTAATGATAATGGGTACCTTGCCGAAAACCCTGGTTTGGTATGTTGGTTTAGGATCCATATTCATGTGCTAGAAGTTTTGTGTCTAAAGTTTGACATTTGAAATTCTTCTAGGACAATGACATGCATACAGTTGGATTATTCTTGCAGTTTAGTGAAGTCCTCAATTCACAACAGTGGGTAATGTTGGGTCTGACTTTCTTAGTAATTCGCAAATGTATAGTATGGTGTCATAGCTGATTAGTCTCTTATTTTGAAGTCCAATATGTCTTTCAATCACAGCATTTATTTTTTGAAATATCTATAAATCTGCAGCTTAAAACATATCCTTTGCGACCTTGTCAGTACTCTGGAGATTGGTGAAATTCGGTATTGACCATATTAAAAATTCTGTTGGTGCAATGACCTCTGGACAGTTGGATTATTGTTCTGTGCTAGTGAAGTTATGTCATAGCAGGAGCTGTGGGGGCTGACATTTAGTCATTAGGTACAGTATAATATGTGATAATGCCCATCGCAGAAGTTTTGTGTGAAAGTGTTATGGCCGATTAGTTTCTTTCTTGTCTATCTAAATGTGCGTTTTGCCTACATTAAACTACGTAGCTTAAGTATATCCTTTGCTGCTTTGTCAGTACAGTAGGAAATGGACTTTGTTGTTCACCAAATATGAATCTTGACGGAGTAGTTGTGTCTGATGTATTTTCCCTGGGTCAAATAAAATTTGATTGGTTGCAGTCATTGTTCAAATTTTACTGCCTTAAGATGCTGGAAACAAGATGTTATATAGGACGAAACTTATTCTCTATGTTTTAAGAGTTTATGGCATCCAGCGATTGCAAAAGCTTTAAACATCGCAAGAATTGCCGTAATTTGATTCCCCCACCATTGTAGTAGTGGGACACCAAATTATTTTCTATTCGAGTCCTACCATGCACAATTTGAATGAGCATCTATACATATCAACTCTGCCGTTTCATGAATTCTGTGTTTTAAGGTCATTGGATGCCTGATGAGGTTTGTGTATTGTCCTTACTTTCAGAAGTTGTGTTTTGGTTTGATTGTCGTCTTTAAGGCCATTGGTGGTTGTTTAGATCCAACAAAAGAGAAATACTTCTGAATTGTCGTTTATCTTGGTTTTGCAGCCAACCTTTCACTTCTACAAAAATGGGGCAAAAGTTGCAGATCTTATAGGAGCTGATCCTCACCGCTTGAAGGAGATTGTTGGAAATCTAGCAACATGATTTTTTTCAGCTCTTTTCATGCAAATATGCGGAGGAATACTGGAAGAGATGGATTCTAGAGTTGAAACTTGAACAAGGCAAGTCACTAATCCTAGCAGCATAGCAATCAGATCTCCATCCTAGTATTCCAAAACTTTGGCAGAAATGACGATACTAGATTTTGTTTCTAAGAAACTCATCCTTGTATTTTCATCTAGGCAGCAAGTTTAGAGATATGTATTCTTACACTCAATTCAATTCTCAATTGCATCCATGGTGTATATGCTGATAATAGATCACAGAAACTGGTATAGTCTTTAGCATTTTGGCTGATGGATTTTTACTCTTGTTTCCTATCAAAATATTAATGATGTTAAAATTTCGTTAAAGCATCTGATTCAGTTGCAGAATTAGCTTCGTCTGCAACCTAAAAAGAGATGAAAAATAAAAATGAAATATTAGGATACATGCTGGGGAACAAGAACTTTTTTTTGAGGGGTTAAATGTTTGTATTCATGTAAATACACCGACATGCACACACTTGTAATTCTGCTTGATCAATGAACATGTACAATGGTGATTTTGTGAAATTAAACATTCTCGCACACATACACACCCTATCTCTTACACACCCCTTCATAATGCGAACATACATAGATCTTTTCGAATCTTTGACTTGGAGCTGCTTCTTAGAATAGCACGTCCTCATTATTAGTTATAGGTTCCCTGCATAAGTTTGGGCTAACTCAAGTCTTGTAACTTGGTGCTGGCATTGGTAGAAAATTTTGGTTTCTTTTGTCTTTTGTCTATTTTTTTCAAATAACAATATCATCAAAGAATATAACATAAAATGCTTCTCACTAAATGTTGTTATGGTAATGATAATTGTTTACCATGGGTTGTTATTTGGTGTTGTGGTAAACTGGTCATGAAGACCATGCCTTAGAAAAAGTTATGTACATGTTTGTGGTAGTCTTCAATGACAAGTGATATGATTGGTAGTGTGCCCTCTTCGACTTGTCTATTGAATGGTGAATAATGTAGTATGCAACGAACAAGAGAAAAAGGTACACTAAAGGTACACTACCAATGATAGGTAGTTTTCCTTGTTGATAATTTTCACCATCCTCAATTCTGTTGATTCAAAGTATATATTGTTGTAATTTGCAAATGCGGAAACACAAATTAACATAAGACAATCAATACAAATGCAGACAAGGAACACAACAATTTACGTGGTTCACCCAAATGTTGGGCTACGTCCACCAAGCATAGGTATCAGTGGTCTTATTATTCAACTAATGGAGATTACAGTAGGGTCTCACTCCTTCTTGACACACCGGCCTCTACGGGCATACATCAAATTTATAGCAATGTATATTAGAAACTGATTATTAAATGTAATCTCATCCATATTCTAACTTGGTCGCATTGGTTACAACCAACCCCGGTTTATAGGATCTGAAATCCTATTTATGGATGAATTGTTGTCACCGTTTCCAACAATCTCCACCTTGACAACAATTAACCTGATACCTTGCTCCTGCTTCTGTTCATCACCTTTTCTGCAAGCCAAGAGAAGCCAAGCACCATTGTAGCTTCTCTAACAGTACTGGTTTTGTGAACATGTCTGCACAGTTCTCTTTTGCATGCACTTTTTCAAGAGAGACTCCACCTTCATCGATGACCTGTCTTACAAAATGGTACTTGATAGGTATATGTTTTGTTTTACTGTGATAAGCTGGATTCTTAGCCAAGTGAATAACACTTTGACTATCACAAAGTAACTTTACTTTGTCCTGTATCCTTCCAAACTCACCAAACAAACCTTTCAACCAAACTGCCTCTTTGCAAGCATGTGAAGCAGCTACATATTCTGCTTCTGTAGTGGATAAA
>ML780715.1:670307-696679 GCA_009831015.1 Picea engelmannii | reverse complement strand
ACAACTTTAGATGAAATATTATTACCCATGTAAACAACTCCATCATCTATAGACTGGTAAGTAATAAACCAATGTCTATGAAGACACATGTGGTTTGAAGCACCAGAATCTAATAGCCAATGTTGATCATGATGTGAACCAGTTCTAATTGATAAAACTTCATCAACTATACCTGAACCTGTTGCTGAACTTGTTTCGATTGCATTTGCTTCCTTCGTCTCTTTTGGAGGGTCTTCTTTGGAGGTTTGTTGTCGCTTCCAACAGTCCTTCTTCAGGTGTCCGGATTTTCCACAAAACCAACACTTGAGCTTGCTCTTTCTTCCTTTTGACTTTGACCGAGAGAAATCCCTCTGACCCTGTCCTCTTTCTTTTGGTCTACCTCTGACCACCAATGCCTTAGATGTAGAGGTTTCTAGATTGGATTTCTTCCTTGTTTCCTCAGATAGTAAAGCTCCAACAGTATCATCAAACTCAATAGTTTCTGTTGAACTGAAACTAATAGAGGTAACGAAATGATCCCATGACGCGGGCAAAGAACACAATAATGTAATTGCCTTATCTTCGGATTCAAATTTCACTCCCATGCTATTCAACTGGACTAGAAGAGTATTGAAAGTATTTAGATGATCAACAATTTTCGTACCTTCCTTCATGCGCAAACTATACAATTGTCTTTTTAGAAAGATCCTGTTTGTCAAGGATTTCATCATGTACAAGCTTTCCAGCTTTGACCACACACCGGCTGCTGTCTTCTCTGTAACAATGTTGAATAGTACATCGTCGGCCAAACACAGGCGTATGGCACTCAGTGCTCTCGCATCCATCTCATCCCAGTCTTCGTTTGTTATGGACGCGGGCTGCTTTGCTTTTCCCAAAAGCGCCTTCACCACGCCTTGTTGCATGAGCAGATCGTGTATCTTAACCTTCCAGATCTCGAAATTGTTCTTGCCATTAAACTTTTCAATTTCAAACTTAGCACTTTGCATCTTTTTCATTAGAGAAAACATAAAAGAAACAAACACCACTGTTTGTAATATCCAAGGCCCAAAAAGAAATATGTGAAGAAATAATCTTGTGTAATTTTCAAAGAAATTACATACATTCACCTTTTATTAATTTTTTTTTTAATAAAAAACTCACTCCACCTTATTCCTCCACCCTTCAACATCCTCCACCTTTACATATTGTATTTTAATTCTCAAATATAATAAAAACCTTTAATACTTTCCAAAAAGTAAAAGTATAAAACCTTTAATACTTTCCAAAATGTAAAAGTATAAAACCTTTAATACTTTTCAAAATGTAAACGTATACTTTTAACTTTTTGAAAAAATTGCATACGAATCTTTGTTAGCGCTCCTTTGGAGGATATAGGGGTGCGTTGAACCAAAACAATGAGCGGCGCGTAAGGGCAGTACAGGGCTGGCGCTCCCTTTGGTCGGTAAGGTGAGCGCTGGCTTCCTCTCGGCGCTCCCTTTAAAATCTAGCGTATGTTATTTAACACAGCGTGCCCCTAGACCTGTTGTCCAGCGTCGGCACTCCCTTTGCAATGGTAGCCAAGCGTCGAACCCTTCAACACAACGATTTCAACGCGGCTTCTTCCAGTGAGCGGCTTTTTCCAGTCTGCGCCCTCCTCATCTCTGATACCACTTGTTGTAATTTGCAAATGCGGAAACACAAATTAACATAAGACAATCAATACAAATGCAGACAAGGAACACAACAATTTACGTGGTTCACCCAAATGTTGGGCTACGTCCACCAAGCATAGGTATCGGTTGTCTTATTATTCAACGAATGGAGATTACAGTAGGGTCTCACTCCTTCCTGACACACCAACCTCTACGGGCATACATCAAATTTATAGCAATGTATATTAGAAACTGATTATTAAATGTAATCTCATCCATATTCTAACTTGGTCGCATTGGTTACAACCAACCCCTGTTTATAGAATCTGAAATCCTATTCATGGATGAATTGTTTTCACCGTTTCCAACATATATTTGTGTACTACTACCATATAAATTTATTCAAGTATTTATTAAATGATACATACTTTTAAGAAAGCAATCAAGATTTGGTTTAAGGGAGGGAATGGGTTGCGGAATTTGTTATTCATACTAGGAAACACATGTATATATGACGGAGAATATGGGTGAGCACATGCATATACACGTAACCATGGACTTGTACTGTCAATGCATGTGACCCTAACACTGGTTGGATTTCTGCGTCATGTTTAATTCATTGATTGTGAGTGAAGTCTAAAAATGTTATATTTCTTTGAATATTTATAGTGTAGGCAATGTCATATCGATGATATTTTTTTTAAGGATAAATATAAATGAAATATTTAGAAGTTGCATTTGTACCAAAAATTATATCAATTTTAATAATAAAATAATATTTTGGAATTATATCAAATTTTAATAATAAAATAAGTAAATTCTTGGTAAAGTTGTTTAGTCCATGCTTTAAAAAATTATGTTTTTATGTATTAATTATATATATTAAATGTTTTTATGTATTAATTATATATTAAAAAACTAAAAATGTATGTTTTTATGTATTAATTATATATATTAAATGTTTTTATGTATTAATTATATATTAAAAAACTAAAGTAATTAATTATGAAGTAGAATTGGAGAGATTTAAGTTTACATGTGTAATTGTTATTTGTTTCCATGAGAAAGAATAGTAGTTGTTCTTATCTTAAATAACTTTTAAATGAATTTTGTTTACTTTTTTAGTTCACTTTAAATTGAAATTGAAAAACTATAAATTGAAAAACTATAAAGAGGATTTGTTTCAGATGTCTAAATTGAAATTGAAAAACTATAAAGAGGGTTTGTTTCAGATGTGTTGTTTGAATGTAAAGATTTATATAAATTTTGAAAGATTGTGTTTTTACACACTAATTATATATTTATTTATAACCAATAACATTGGTTGAAATGATATTAGGGTATTATTAATTTTTTTTTACTATTATATTTATTTATAACCAATAGTATTTGTTGAAATGATATTAGGGTATTATTAAATTTTTTTAACTATTAGATTTATTTTTTTGATTAAAAATAATGCTTAATTCAAATCAATTTATATTTTTTTGTTTTGAGATAAAAAAAAAACGTGTGTTAAAATGTACTTGTTGCTCATGTTTCATAAGATTTTTTTTTTAATAATAATAAAATAAAATCATATTTATTGATTCTTGATAGATATGAAGAGTACACTTGACTTTTAAAGTCATAGAAAAATTATCTTATATTATTGATATTTAGGTTGAAAATTATATACTTAGCACATGTGTAATAGTGTTTTCTTGAATTATATTCTCTATTACACCATGGTATTGTGTTGAGGTTTTATTTTAATATGAAGGTTTAAGTTTTAATTCAAGTGCCCCAACATTTGTAGTCTAAATTTTTCCCAGTTAATAGTATGTCTTTTGTATGCATATATTATATTTTCCATTATTAAACTAAAGCAAAGCTTAGTGTCAATCATCCATTATCAATAAACACAATTCACATCAATGATAAACAACTATGTTGTATTAGTTTCGGGAATGTGGGAATGTTGGGAACGTTTGGAATGACTAGAAGTTTTGTCCAAATCTGCAGGAAACGTAAGGTTGGGAGAAACAATATTATATATTAAAAATATACAAATATTGTAGTCTACAAATATTGTAGACTACAATGTATCTAGGTAATGATACATACAACAATAAGACTAATGGATGGTGTGTTTCATGGTTCATAGACACACCACATACATATTTGACTAATGATACATACAACAATAAGACTGGTGGATGGTGTGTTGATATATATTATATTTCAATTTATAAGTTGTTTGAAGTTACTACTTACCGATGTTCATATTACATTCATGGTACATGGGCACACCACATACATATTTGGCTAATGATACATACAACAATAAGACTATGGTGGATGGTGTGTTGATATATATTATATTTCAATTTATAAGTTGTTTGAACGTAATACTTATCGATGTTCATATTACATTCATGGTACATGGACACACCACATACATATTTGGCTAAACTTAGAACTGAACATTGAAATATAATGCCAATATTGGAATGTTCTGCCTCCTAGCAATGCCTAGACTCTAGTATTTATTTCAATCAAAATGTAGGTCATTATTGAACAATTTTGCCTCCTAACAATGCCTCAAATTTTAGTATTTAAATTTTATTTCGAACAAATTAGAGGCCAACTCGGGTTAACTCTACCTCATTCTGTTTGCTAGAATTGCTATATAATATATACTATAGTATATTCAATTGTTCAATAAGTTACAAATAATATACTATAGTATATTCAATTGTTCAACAAGTTACAAATAACTAAACTCAGCTAGTGGTCTCTATAACTAAAGCCTGGAAAAAAACTTCAAACATGATATGTCATAAGCTATTACTATTAGGCTTTAACAAACCTCATAGGCAATTAAAATTGTAAAATCTCACAACATAATTTAGGAAACCACCCAACAAAATTTAGGAAACCACATAGTGGAACTTACAACATTACAAGAAATTGCACAACATAATTTAGTGGACAAGCATACCTAGAAATGGTATTAGAAAATGATAAATGCTAGTAGTTGCTCACGAATTCTCACATTACTACTCACAATGCTAAGATGACCAAATACTAACAAGATGTCTGACACTGTTTCTCAAAATGCACTAATAAAATGCACCTTACTCACACATGACTCTTCAATGTGCTTGAGCCCTCACTCAAATGTGACTACTCAATACACCTTGGCCCTCACACAAGACTCACAACACATCTCACTCACATGACAACTCACAATGCAACATGATGCCAAACAACCTCAAATTCCAAACACTTTGTATTCTTCATGACGGGTTTCCTATTTTATAGATATAAAATAGGATTAAAAAAATCATTTTATGGTTTCTTTAGGGGGTATCGAAAAATTGGCTCCAAAATAATGATAAAACATGCTAAGGATGCACCAATTTGGGGCCCACAAGCTTGGGAGCTCCTTGCTAGACTGGGAGTTTCTACAAACTCCCTATACCAGAAACTCGATTTAAAACGTTCCCAAGCTCCCATTTCCTTCACTTTGAAGCTCCCAAAAAGCTTTAAAGTTCCTAGAACAATTTTGAAACAATTGGGGATGTTTGTACCCGTTCCCAAGCTCTCAAAATTGTTGGAATGGTGGGAACGAGTTTTGGAGATACCGAGAATAGTTCCTGTGTAACTAGGATAAACAACAATAATTAAGGGTTGGCCACATCATTGTTCACGTAGAGTTATTGTAGTAACCAAATATTAGAGCCAAATACCAAATCATGTACTAACAAACATCATTCATTTAAAACATAAATCCAAAGCCTAGTAACATATATCATCCATTAAAAATATAATTATAATTTTCAAATCATGCTCTTACACTTTTAATTAGTAAGACAAACAAATAACAAAGCTAAGGTGATTCTACTTGTTCATGAGCCTCCAAGCTGCAATATTTAGAAGAAGAAGAAAATATATGCTATGCACCTTAACCCATAAGTAGCTCAGCCATGACACAACCCATTGACCATACATCAATAGCAATTGTATACTCAATGGCTCCAAAGCAGGTTAGTGGCTTGATAATAGTGCAGGCAAAGATATAATATATTTGGTTCACCCTTGACCTCTTATAAAAAACAAATCATTTGCCCATACCAATACCCCATATACAAAATTCAAATAACTAGCATACCCTTGAAGCAAGGGAAAGAGAACATTGAATTGAATCAAGATGATGCATCATTTGAAGATACGAGATGTGTGTTGGATGGTTCATGAATAAATAATATAGTATCTAGTGAATATGGTCTATGAATAATGTATTAAAATGATCTTTCATATGATTAAGCATCAATGGAAATCCTTTTATTTGGTACCATCTATGATTGACAATTGCTCATATGCAAGGTAAGGAGGAACTTATGTGGTTCACACAGGAAAAACCACATTTCCAAATAGAATCATCATATGAAGAAGAAAATTTGAAGTTGCAAAGTGAAAAGGGACTTGAAAAAAAAAACTTGGTTTGATGAACAAGACGTCTAAACAAATGTGGATATCACCATAGGAAATGGTTTGAGAAAAGTAAGAGGTAATGAATCAAAGGATTTGATTTTAGGAACTGATTATGTCAATAGGTTAAGGTCACATCATGCTAAATTTAACCTACTATGGAGTGGGAAAACATGGATAGGAAAATCAAGGAATTTGGGTTCAATTTTGATTCAGATTCAGAACTTGAAAATGGGTTTAGGGTTAGTAATGGTTTTTCTAGATCCATGTATGATATATTAAGGAGAAATAGTGATCTTTTTGTTAGAAGCAAGCAAAAGTTGTTGCTTGATCAAAATTCCTAGTATGTGGGGTTTCATTGAAATTAGCAACTACTACCCACTCCTTAGCTTGATAAGAGGTTGAATTTTTTCCAATTTGGTGGGAAAATCTCTTTTACTTTTGTTGATTCTCTTTGAGTTCCAAGTATTTAACCTTTTTGTATAATACTTTGGTCATAATTTCATAGCTAGTCATAGCCTAAGACAAGTGAAACAATGAATTTTGGAGTTTTATGCGTGTTCGAAAAAGCCCCCTTATTTGTAGGTGACAATGATATTTTGGGTGATGGCTCTTGTGTTTACAACAAGAGTATGTCATCGTTTGTCAGTGCTTCCCTCCCCATCTAAGAGAACTCTTGCACCGGATCCTAATGTAAATCCCTATCAAATTATCTACATCGCAATTGAAATGATGCTATATTCTAAATCCAGGTCTCATTGCATCACAACCAATACATGATAATTTTCTCATTTCCAGACTAAACCTACACTAAAATATTAGTTTTTATAGCCTAACCAAACCTCATTGTCACAATATGCTTTAAAACAAATAGTTTTAGATTCTCATTTTAGTAAGAGAAAACTCAAGTAACATGAAGCAAAAAACAAGTAAATTTGAGAAAAAACAATTGACATTCAATATGCAACATATTGATATAGTAAAAGTTAAGCTAATCCATTTATACTAAAATGTCAAATAAGAAAGAAATCAAGGTAACATTTATGTAGGAAATAAAAAGTAGGATAAGTTTTTCCATTAAGACAAAGTATTCAAGTACACCCCACCTTGCTCCTATATTAAAAAGTAAAACTTATGAAACTAATAATATCAAAGACCAATTATACATAGCTACCATTTTGTTGAGGATGGATTGTATCCACTTAATTCAACCTTTATATTTTGTCCCCCTTGAGGGTTGAGTGAAGGTATGTGTTATTTGTATAATTTTTGTTGTGAAAACAAGGAATATGGTCTCTTACATACAAAATGAAAAGTTAGGCTATACCGAATCCTCATTTAAGCACGCTGAATAGAGGACAATAAACCCAAACCATGATAACTAAATACAAAACAATGTAGAGGGTAAAACCACATAGGGAAAAAAATAGATATAACATAATAGCAAACATTTTCAGTACCAATCACAAACATCAAACATTAATAGAAAACTCAATGAGAGCAAACAAACGAAGGAAAATGAGAATTTAAGAGTGAGATTGCATGTCATCATATTGCAGTTGAATATAGTCATTCCGCCTCACAAAGAAATATGATATGCTATTTATGGTGAAAATCCAAGTTTTATGTAGCGGTGTGTAGATTTGGAAATAGTTGATGGAAAAATAACTCGACTGAGCTATTGGTTGTAGCTGGTGGTAGATTGTTTCGTGAACCCTTTTTGTATACAATTGAATGTCTAAAGAAGATTGTTCATCTTAGGTAGTGGATAATTATATGTTATAAGGAGGCAAATCTAGCAACTCTACTTAGTGAAGCCCAAAAGATTCTTGTTTCTGTCATACACTATGAGAATTTAAGAGTGAGATTGCATGCCATCATATTGCAGTTGAAGATAGTCATTGCACCTCACAATGGAAGATGATCTGCTATTTATGGTGAAAATCCAAGTTGTATGTAGCGATGTGTAGATCCATAAATAGTTGATGGAAAAATAACTATACCGAGCTATTGGTTGTAGCTGGTAGTAGATAGTTTCATCAACCCTTTTTGTATACAATTGAATGTCTAAAGAAGATTGTTCATCTTAAGCAATGGATAATTATATATTATAAGGAGGCAAGTCTAGCAGCTTTGCTGAGTGAAGGCCAGAATATTCTTCTTTCTGTCATAAAATATATAAAAATTATGTTGCCGATAGTTACCCAAGAGAAAAGAAGGTCCAATGGAATTATCCAAGACACCGGTATTCAACATTGCCAGGAAAAATGAATTGGAACTAACTTGCATGAAACAATTCTCATCAGGCAGTACCATGTTTGAGCCACCCTTCAAATGGAACAAAAAATCAGGCAACTGAATATTCATATTTTCTACACCAAAGAAATTGTAACACAATCCAAAGCCAAGGATACTTTCGACTTCATGAGCTCTTATGTATCCAATCTAAGATGCAAATTCACCCGCGAGCTGGTTATAGATCATTTCGAGAAATTGAGTCAAAGAAGTTACGGAATTGATTATAGTTCCACCATTATCTTTGGTGTCAAATCTCAATAGCTTGGAGGGCAGTTTCAAGCGTTTTCCACCAACACTGACACATTTAGACCAATGTAATAGAAATCGTTGTATGGGTAAAAAGGCACTCAAGAGTTATTTAGAAAGGGAGTGTGATTGAAAGGGATATATTTGGGGACAACCTTGTCATCGAGCACCATCTTGCTACTTTTGTTTTGGTCATAAAAAAATATCTTGTTCTGAAGGAAATACACAAATTTGTCACCGATAAGAGCACTAAGCTAGGAAGGCATAGACAAACCTCCTCTGCCAAAACCCTGTTGTTTGGGGAGAAAAATGAAATATCTTCACAAATACATATATATTTGCGCAACGATTTGACTAATAAAGTCTACGGAGGTATACATACCCTATCCCCCTCTGGATTTGAACCTACACTTGTTTAACAATTAGGTCCACTCAGGTTGTATTTTTTTTCTAATCATGTTGAATAAGTTTTACCATAAACATATTAAACCATAAGACTATGTAAACAATGTTATCCAAACTTAATACAAGATTAAATATATAAAACTCTAATTCAAAAATTCATCGAGTAAAAATATCAAGAAGTCATTAAAAATAATGTAACTACCTTCTCATAGAACTTTCTACTTCTCAGAGTTGCAAGTCATTGCAAACCACATGCATTGAATGATAGGTAAGTATATATATATATAGTTCATGATCATGGCTTCTCCCTTTTCTCCTTGAAGAGAGCTAACAAAGATACACCATACACCTTAACAACTTTAAACCCAACTCTAGGAATATCTGCCACGAATGCCCCTTTCACCCAAATCTAGCAATGAAGACCTTAAAACGGATAGTTTACTATAAGTCTAACTTAATGCCAACATTCATAATCTATCATTGAATTGCAACATCACAAATCTTTTATGTTAAAATGCAATGTATGTTAAAATGTAGATATGAGTCCTACCCACCTCAACATATACTATAGAACCTCAATGACAAACTCACAAGAAACATATTGAAAATCCTTAGACCCTCCTCTACATAAACAAAGAGACTAACAACCTTCCATAAACAAAGAGACTAATAACCTTCCATGAAGTGACTAGTTTAGTAATCCAATTATCCTTCACTACTATGACAATTTAACCTTTTGAGATAGAGATAATATAAGACTAATATCATAACCAACTACACCACCCACACACACATATGACATTTAGTGATTTGTTTATTCCATAACCATAATTAAATGAATATATGAAAATTAAATAATAATAAAGTTCTAAAATCCTTTTTGTTTCAATCCAATAATAAAATAATTAATTATGTAAGGTTAACAAAGTAAAAGAATAAATTATACAACATATCCTTGTTAACAAAGTAATGAGAATATTTTAAAAGATATCAAACTAAAAGATATAGTAATTAAAATTGAGTAACAACAAATTAAAAAAATAAAACTAAAAAACCTTAGAAGCTCAGAATTACCCTTATAATTAAAACATGTTTTTTCAAATGGAATGTCTCTTTCATAAATTTTTCAAAACTAAACTTATAACAACCATGGATTAAAAAAAAACATAAAAGTTAATCCCATCCTCCAATGAAAATTCCAAAAAACATAAAAGTTAATTTCATGGAAATTTCAAAAAACATAAGAGTTAATCCAGTGTGGAATGAAAAGCAGTAGTTGAACGTTTTACTTTTCTGATGTTTTCAGTTAATTTTTTCTGTTTGAGTTTGTCAGAAATTAGATAATGAATGGTTGGATCTGCAGATTTGAGTGATTAAATTTGTATAAATCAAATGTTTCAAGGGTTTTTGAGCAAGCTGAATCCATTTATCCAAATCAAGTAATTAAGTTTATATAAATCTAGTATTCTAAAAGTTTTATCTAAATTTACTTTGTCTATTCCAGCCAAAAAAACACAAAAAATAAAACGTTTAGCCAACACGGAATAAAAATTCCAATATTGTATCCCAAAACGTAAGGAATTGACAAAAACTCAAAAATGAACACTAAAGCAAGGTTCCAACGCCATCACCAATTGCAGTACTAAATTCATACTCTGCGGTTACAGAGAAGAGAGTAAAACTAAGGATTTTCTCCACTTCTGCCTCCACAAGTTGCTAAATGGTTGGTTTGTTGTACAAACAGGCGATGGCAATGAACGTTGTTATTGATGAGAGGCGTGATGGATGTGGAGTGTTGAACGTGTGGCGCTCCACTTAAAACAACCAGCGCTCTCTGCCCGTATTCATGGCGACCATGCCCAGCCTCTCTTTATGTTTGAGTCGGCCAAGGAGAAGCGGGTCTAACTACAACCATTTTAAGAATACCACCAGTTTTACATGCCAAATTAAGAAGTACGAGATATTATCAGATGGTGTTACATTTAAAAATGAGATGCTTACCATAAAATCAGTTGTGAGTGAGAATTGACCTATGGAAGTATCTTTTTAGCGAATTGCTCAAATACATCTTACAATGGTGTTAATATTGTTGCAAGGTGATGATAGGACTTACCAAATGGTTTTGTAGTTTGATGTCTCTGTGACATACCCAATTGCATAATGAGCATAAACTGTTAAAATTACTTATAATAGTATAGTTGGATTGATTTGTTGGAAATTGTTGAGATATTTTTTCAACCACAAGAATCAGAATTAGAAGTAATTGAATCTCATATTTTGGTTTTAAAATATAGTAATACTAATATAGTTTTGTGTACAATCTGTTTTTTTTTTTTAATCTTAAACTAGAGTTTTGTGTACAATCTGTTTTTTTTATTATCTTAAACTAGTGCTCTGCAAAGACATTGTATCAGGCAACATCCTTATAAACAAAATCATGTCGGTTTGTTCTACTACATGAAAAGGAGCAACGAGCAACTCTGATAAGTGTACAATTTTACATGAAGGCATCCGTTTATTAATTCTAGTGTACTGCTATCTGGTGCATACTCAAGAACCAAATTGAGGTAAGTGGTTGGAAAGAAAACAGTGTTTCAAATATACAATAATGGGGTGCTCCATAAGAAGCATTATTTGTAATTCACAATTTTTATACCATTTGTCTTGCAGAACATTTTTTTTGATAGCTGCAACTTCACTAGTTTTTAAGCATTTCCTTTTATTAGATAGACATAAAGATGGTTATAATTATAATTTGAAACTTATTTATAGTTGTTTTAAAAAAAGAAATGGTTCAACCCAATTGAATATACTATATAAAGGCTATAAGCGGAATGACTTTATACAAACACTCAGAATAATTCACACCATTATTGCAGAAATTAGCAGGATGTCTATCAGCGTAATGACCTCATCCAAAGAGAAGGAATAGATCACAGAATTTGTCAAAATTACCAAGAACTTTGTAAACAGAATGCCCTTCGCCTCCAAGTGTGAGGCCTTTGTGAAAATGGAGGAGCTTGCTGTAGGTGAAAACATGTAATGTTAAATGTGAGAATTAACACCCTCAACAAGTCACTCATTAACTCCTCAACACCACCTAGAGATTCAATATGACAATGACCTATCCTTCTTTAAATTTTCACTTGGAGAACATTCCAGAGAAAAATAATGTGGAAGCAAATTCAAGCAGATACTTCACATTCATTTAATACGATGGTAGATACGTGTAATGACAAGCACATACTTGCTATTTCCACAGATAATTGACCAGAAGATGATGAAAACCAATTAGTGTTGAAATAATTCATAAATTTTAAAATTAAAATTTAATATTTTTTACATGCCAAAATTTTATTGCAAACTGATTAATATATTCCACTGTAGTAAGCAGGGAATAATAACATGTTGAAAATAATTTATGGTTAACATGAATTTATAAATACTTCTTTTTGGAAGTTGCATATTTTTCATAGAGAAATAATTATATTTTAGTCTTGAAAAATTGACAAATAATTAACAAATAAACCATTTATTCTTCACAAAGAATTTCATTTGGTTCTGTACTTTATTCAACTAGTTGACAATGTGATTTTCAATGTGAATCTTTAAAAAAATAGAAATGACATTCACAAAATCAAACTTGACAAACAATTCATTCTTTACAAAGAATTTCATTTGGTTCTGTACTTTATTCAACTAGTTGTCAATGTGACTTTCAATATGAATTTTTAAAGAAATAAAAATGATATTCATAAAATCAAACTTGAAGACTCAATATGGTTATTTTAATCAAAATTACAATTTTTTTTTTGGAAAAGTGTGTTTCATACTGAATTAATTTATTGGTTGTCTACTATGAAATTAGATCAGGAAATAAACAAAATGAGTGATTTATGTTTTTTAATGTTTATTATAAAAAGATGATGAAATTTTACTAGTTAGTTAAATTTGTAAAATCAATTTGACTTGTGAATCAAACTCATTGTATCTACTCACGTTTGATAGGCAAATCAAAATCACAAATATGACTCATGTCCAAGTTAGACGGGGAAGTGTTCACTAGACTCGGTTTTCTCAAAAAGTACAGCCAGCCAAAATTGAGTAATGTAGATAAATATAATATAACAATATATTAAAACTACAATAATAATTAATAAATTAAAGGTCATTTTTATTCATGGTAGTGACTAATCAATGCATATAAAAATCATCTTAAGCACCTTATAACATCAAAATTATATTACAATATATTCATTCTATCTTAAACAAATACTACAATTGGTCTCATAGGTAATTTGAGCTCTTCTTGTGTCACAAATATGACTGGTGTTCAAGTTAGACTGGGAAGTGTTCACTAGACTCGGTTTCCTCAAAAAGTACAGCCAGCCGTCTCATAGGTAATTTGAGCTCTTCTTGTGTCACAAATATGACTCATGTTCAAGTTACTCTGGGAAGTGTTTACTAGACTCGGTTTCCTCAAAAAGTACAGCCAGCCGGTTTCCTCAAAAAGTACAGCCAGCCAAACTTGAGTAATGTAGATAAATATAATAGAACAATATATTAAAACCATAATAATAATTAATAAATTAAAGATCATCTTTGTTCATGATAGTGACTAATCAATGCATATATAAGTCATCTTAAGCACCTTATAATATCAAAATTGTATTACAATATATTCATTCTATCTTAAACAAATACTACAATTGGTCTCATAGGTAATTTGAGCTCTTCTTGTGGCCACCTCTACTTCCAACTGGTGGTTGCACTAATTTTTTTTTCTTGTGACATATCATTTAACTAATAAAAGAAGAAAAAAAAATATGATCAAATAATTATAACTCAAAAAATTAATAGATCATACAAAATATTTTAATTACTAAGTCAAAAGGAGGGAAGAAATCTTAGTTGTTGCCAAAATAGAAACTACTTTGTTGTGGAAATGATCCGCGAGTCAGGAATCCATTGTTAATTACATCCCATTGTTCTTTAATAACAGTGGATTCAGAGCATCTACAAATCAAGGTAATTCATTGCAATAATTGTAATTTCTTGCTATATAATTAAGAAAAATATCTATGAAACATAGAAAAATAAGTAAGAACAACCACCATCTTTTGCATAGAGCACAATAGTCATCATTTTACCTAATCACATAATTTGTAAGCAATAGTCAACATACCAACATCAATGGAACAAAGCTTAGTTCTTATTCCAAAATATCAAGATGCCAATTCAACTTGTTTCCAAAGTATTTAAATTTGCAATTGAAGAATTCCTCATCAAATGTCACTATACTATTTCAAATATTTTAACTTAGGGTATACTGAACACTCCACAATGTCACAATATTGTCCAAACCTTTGAAGATATTATCATCTTGTTTCCTTAGTCATGACAACTTCTCCTATCCATGTTT
This sequence comes from Picea engelmannii, assembly GCA_009831015.1. Classification (NCBI taxonomy): domain Eukaryota; kingdom Viridiplantae; phylum Streptophyta; class Pinopsida; order Pinales; family Pinaceae; genus Picea; species Picea engelmannii. The sequence continues at coordinate 682,201 of ML780715.1, read as the reverse complement.
TGAGAACAAAGAATCTCGGGGGGAAGGGGGTGATCTATAATCTATCAACATGTAGCCAACTCAATTCACCCAAATAGACCCTATATTTGTGCAAAGAAATTAGTGCAAGAAATACTACAATCACATATTAGAACATGAAGAATATATCAGGGAGAAACCTAATGGGGAAATTGTAGCTTGAAATGGATTGCTCTTATCTTTTTATTAATGGATTATCCTCTGGTAATGAATCAAAGACTACAAGGGTGAAATCTTCCTCTACTTTCCATAATTTCTCCACAACCACTTTCATCTCTCTCTAGATCTATCACTATTGTTGGTGCCTTTAATTCTCTCCCCTTATCAATGCCTTTTAGACATCTCCTAGAAACCCTACTCCAACCAAAGGAACCCAAATTGTTAAACCCCTTTCTTGTTGTTGACCATCATATTTCTCTTCCTCATGCTCTTGCTCCTTTTTTCAAAAGGCCAAACTACTAATAAGATCAATTTATGTAGAGTGTCACTACTTCACCTACGTGGATTTCACGTGGCTCTAGGGTTCTCTATGAATGGTGGGGCCTCCATCAATGTGTGTTCTAAGGAATTATCTATGAGTGGTTGAAGGGTTTTCATTGACATGGGTCGAGAGTCCACATATCCTCTAATTGTTCTCACTTCCATTTCTAGGTGGATCCCATCTATGCTCATACCTTTGGGGTTATGCTTGACATGGACAAGTTTGTGCTACTGGATTTCTAGATCTCAGGCCCCACTCCTCTATGCCACATGTTGTAAGCTCATTGGCACATGGTTAGAAGGCATACAAGCTCTAACAAGGACCCTTGTGTCCCCATGTGGGTGAAAGTTATCCAAACTAATCTAGATCAAATGATATGCACACACAACCTTGAAACCATCAAGGAGATGCACACTTTCTAGATTAGAAAATGGTCCAAAGACACACATGGAAAGGGTTGACACCACCTCCACATCACCTTCATCTCCTCTTCAATTAGTTCCCATTATCTGTGTGAAATGAAAGGCCTCTGCCTATGCGACTCTAGACTACCATGATGAAGCCATGATGGGATGGTATATGTGTCTTACTTCTACCCACAGTCTCATTGATATATGAACCTATGAGTCTAGAAATGGAACCTTGAACTCAACTATAACTTAAAGTTATCGATGCATAAGCTAGTGATCCATTTGAGTTCACCTTTAATTCTCGGTGTTAGTGGGTCTTAGCTTTCTCCCCCTTATGAGCTTGAGCATTTGTCCTTAGTCATTTAACCTTTAATAACCATGCCATTTCATTTATTGACCATCTTTTTTGGATCACACTTTCTCAATGGGAGGCTTGTGGTTCCCAAAAGTGATTAAAGTTATGAGATTTTGCGTCTTTCATGCCATTTCTTTATCCTTGGCAATTCTCCTTTGAGTCCAATATAGCATAGTTCATGTTGCCCTCTACCATTATTTCAAATATCAAAGGTTAACTTTTCCATACCACCATCCAGAGTGCCCGAAAGAGGAAGGATGTAGACGAGCCAAGGATTACCATTCAGTTCAGGCTAGAAAGCAAGATGCAACAAAACTAGAGAGGATTGATCAAAATCTATGTAAGTCGGTCCCAAAGCAAATGCAAGTGTCATTAACATATGGCCTTGATGTGGGATAGTTATCTGCCAATGCAACGAAGACACAAGCAACTCAGATTGGCAACATGGATACTACAATAGGTCAAAGCAGCGAAGAGCCCACCATGGCAGAGGAAGGTGTCAAATCCCAAACTACGACAACCAAGACAAATGCAACACTTACATACGATGATGATGAACTCGAAACCAACAATTGGTAGCATAAGGAAATATATTTGAGAATTTCAGGCGATTGAACGAGCTCTACAACAGTGCCATCATGTTTAACAACATTGCTTGATAATTTACCTGAAAGCTATGACGGTCATGATATCGTCAATGTAAATGATCAGAAAAGGAAGGTGATGAAAAATGGTTGCTTAAGATTTGCAAAAGCTTGCTTACACTTATCTAGCCATACAAACTTCTCATTCTTCCTCTATAGCCATCATGTTTAATGACACTACTTGATAATTTCCCTGAAAGCTATGACAATGATGATTCTTTCATTGTCTTGGAAACCTTTGAATCTATTCAAGAATAAGAAAAAGAAAACGGGTGACAATCAGAGGATGATTGTAACTACTGACTCTGTAGTCATGGACACCCGACTTGCTACACAATTGCCTTGGCCATAACTAGTATTGCTATAGCCCAAGCATTTGGAAAGGCCATCTTCAAGATATGGAGGAAAATCAATGGCTTAAGGAACGTATCAACGCTCTGGAATACCAGAAAGCCTCGAATAAATTGAACAAAACATAACTAAAATATTCACTCAACGATTGAGCCCAATCTATGATTGCATAAGACATAGATTTCACTTAATATATTAGTTAACTAATGGCAATGTAGCATTTAATAATTCTTTTGAATTGCAACTGAGAGACATACTTTATAACTGCTTGGCCTGTTCCCTATGTATATCCACTCATTTTCTAATAGATCTTTTTTTGCAAGAAAGGATTTGGAAGCAAGGTTACATAATCCAAGCTTCAAGTTCCTATTGGGCTAATATATGCAGCCATGCTAAGTTATGATGCAGAATTGTGTAATTTGTTTGGTATTTTATCATGGCTGATTTGTAAGTATTTTCTTATTGAATGTGTTTTCAACTTAGTTAGTTATGCTTTCCGTTATATTTGTTGAACATGCAATTAGAGACCAAGTTAGAATATAAATGTGTATTTTGATTTATAAATAATTTTCTTAATTATGTTGTATGTGCTCATTCATTTACACAATGGCCACTGAACCTTATTATAAAATACATAAAATTCAAATAACCAAAAATTCAAATTCAAATTACCTTAGTGAAAGAGCAGTTGTTAAATAACAACTGTGACGAAGGATCAATCTGTGGGATCAGATGAAAGATAATTAACTGTGACGAAGGATCAATCTGTGGGATCAGTTGAAAGATAATTCACAGCAACAATCTTCAACCTGTGCATATCTCCGACCTGTAGTGGGAGATGAACCCACGCTTCAACTCAAAAGGCAAAGTCAATATCTGTCTTATTTATGAACACGCAAAGAGAACCATTGAAAGAAACAAGAACTGAATCTGAAACAAGAATGCAAACCATAAGCGTCCCTCGACCTGGCGAATGGGCTGCACGTCTGAGTCATGCACTCTCCCTATTGGTTTTGGATGAAGAGATTTCCCACAGAAATGGAATTTCGATCTGGCCAATAGTGGGAGAAGCTATTTGCAATTTGGAGATTTAATTGCAGTTTGAACAGTAGAGAACCATCTCACTACATGTGCATGCGATTTCATTGACTAGGTAATGGAAAATTCTAAAACTAAGCCTAGACTATTTTTATGAGATATATCCTTTGATTAAGGGGAAATCAATATTTTACTTAAAATCAAACTATGGATCTTTTGGTATTTTTGGAATGCAGCAATATCATTTTTTAAATAACACTTTTTACTAAAGGTAAATTTAAAAGGCTTGGTGTGAGGGAATTTAGAAAGAATTTACTATATGAAACATAAAACATAAGAAGATTGAAAATTTATTTGGAGGAGTTTTTGGAAGTTATAAGGGGTTTTTTTTAGACCAATCCGAAATTGAATAAGAGGGTCTTAGGATCTTTGTGTGCGTCTAAGTCATTATTGGTCATCTCTCTTCCATATTGTACATAATGGCAAGAATTGAAGAAATAATTACAATATTGCACACATTAATTAACTCAACTATGGAATCTACAATTGCAATAAACAAATGCACTCTCAGTACAATGATTGCTTGTTTACAAGTAACGCACAAGAAAGTTGATATGTTCAAACTTCAAAACAAACTGTTTTCTGATGAGTTAATTTTGCTTCGACATCAACACTGTGATCTAAATCTTCTTCAAAATAATATATTGATTGGATTACAAATTGATGAACAAAATGACATCAAGGATGAAAGTGACTTCAATGAAAACATTCAGTTGACTAATGATCACACTCGTAAACATGAAGATGAATTAGATGAAGTCCCTATTACAAGAAAAGTTATAGAGAAATGTAAGGAAAAAATTAGAATTGTTCGCCCGTGGGAAGAATTACAATTTAAACATAATAGATATGGCTTAGGATACAAGAAGGTTCATGATAACCTTTTTATTCCTAATTATAGCAAACCTGTTTTCTTTGTAAGTGGAGGTTTTTTGAAGGACGATCAAAAGACAGAGCTTGAGGAACAAGTACAAGATATTGTTGATAATGTTGACCAGGATGTTGATGTTTCTATAGGTATTCCAGATTTGTATGATCAATCAGATAATGAACCCATATGGTGCAAACACTGTCACTGGTTTGGCCATGATGAGTTGAAGTGTTTTGATCTTCACCTATGCAGTTTTTGGGGGAATACCAATCATCTCTTAGTAAGGTGTCAAAAGAACAAGAAAATTCAGTGGAAACTTATTCATTTTGAATGGTTAGGAATTTGGCGTTTGGAAGCAAATTTATTGGAACAATCTTATCGATGAATTTCTACACAGATACAACCATACTTGATTGGAGATATTTCTATAGTTGATGGGCATGACTATTTTTGAGGATTGGATGATACAGGACATGATTGGGGCCTGCTTGATATAGTCTTCTGAGTTGAAGATCGAGTCTCCAGACTCCACTCGTAGACATTTTGATTACTCTTTATCACTTTCAAAGGGGGTATATTTGATGGTATAGAATTCCAAACTTAGTAAGGATATGTCAGACTTCAAGTTTCGAAGTCTACCTTGATGGTTTACAATTCATTTAGGATAATGAACGATGTTTTTAAGGATGATGATGGATTTGATGACTTGGATTGGTTAGTTTGACCTTCACAAGAGTTTCACTGAGACCAACAATTAATAATCAGGCTTCCAGTTTCAAAGCCCTATCAATGCAACAAAAACAAGTGATTTCATTCAAGAAAATTTTAATTCAACTCCTGCATTCTGGACTTGTGTCTATTCAGGATTGAGTTGCAATTTGTGATACTTATTGTTGTTCCTTTTGTAAGTGTCAAATACTGTTGAAATTGAATTGTGATTGTAAGTGGGTGCATTTTTTTGTTAAATCCAACACCCTTTATGGTATTTAATTTTTCTATTGTCGAGTTGGATTATTTTAAAAGGGTGGATTTGCAAGAATCCCTCTTTCAACCAGCAAGAATATCTGCAACAAAAGACCGATCCTGAACCTATTTCTGTTAAGAAATTTCCATAGTCTGCTCACAACAAAATCAGTGAAGTCAATGAAGTTGATAATGATCAGATGATAGATCAATGTTTCTATCTTCATCCATGTATGCATTGTGAAAGCATACACATTGTTCTAGTAGCTTATACATGTGCTTGATCTCTTCTTGGCCATACTTGTGAATGGCGGTCAAGGGAATTTGAACCACTTGTCCCTGACAGGGGGGAAATCTAAAGTTTTCAGTCAGGTTCCAAGTTTGATTTATAGCCTGTGAAAAGATGATCAAGTATGCAACCTAGTTCCTGGTATGCAGTCTTGTTTCTGAACATATTGTTGTTGATATGGTTTGTGGTAATCCTAAACAATCAAGTTCCAAGTTTGATTTAGAGCCCGTGAACAAATGATCAAGTATGCAACCTAGTTCGTGGTATGCAGTATTGTTCCTGAACATATTGTTGTTGATATGGTTTGTGGTAATCCTAAAACCATTCATATATTTTTGAGCCTTGAGCTCTTGTTAGTTTATGGTCAACTCAAAACCATGCCATTTAGTAGAAGACATCATCTTTTGCTAGAATTTCGGTTTGTGGTCATCCCTAAACCACCAAATGAGTTTGTGGTCACCCTTAAACCACCAATTTAGTAGAAGACATCAAGTTCTGCTATTTTTTTAGAGTTCAAAGAGGATCTTAATCCCTTTGAATATTTTCTTGACACATTACTAGTTGTCAAGAATGAACTTATGATTAAGGGGGGATGTTGAAACCTATCTAATCTCAGTTCGTTATCTTATCCTAATGGTCATACCGTTAGAGGAGAGTTATGGTGTATGTACTATATATACATTATTGATGTACATATTAATTGACTTGGCTTAGTGCCTTTTCCGCCCATGTTTTGTCTTCTTCATCTTGTTAGTTATATTATTTTCTTGGCTATATTTTCTTGCTCTTGTTTTGACACATTTTGACAAAATTGTGTAATTTGTTTGGTATTTCATCATGGCTGATTTGTAAGTATTTTCTTATTGAATGTGTTTTGAACTTAGTTAATGCATCCCGTGTGAAAGTTGACTTGGGCCAATACTGTAGAAATTTTAAGAATTGAGCAATTAAGGAAATTCATAAATTTCACCTCATGTACTTAAGATTTTCTAGATCTAATCCCTGTGAAATTACAACCTTAGTACTTATCTAAAATATTAAATTATAGTAGTAATATTTCACTTCCCTTTAACTCAATTTCACTTCGCAATCCAAGAGAATAAATACCATATGAGTGTACTTCGATACCAAAATGCTAGAGACTTTGGACTTACATTTCAAGGAATATAACATATTTGAAATGTCTTATTACAACTTATTATAGCAACAATGGATCTTCTCTTTTATCTTCTATATATGTCTTAAATCACTTAACCAATTCAACTATATGTAATGACAAATCAACATGAACAACAAGGGATAAAATTTGCTCATTTGTGAAGATAACATAAGTTGAAAATCAAATATGCAAATACACAATATTTAGATAACTGGAAACTTAATAAATATATACAAAATATGAAGTACAAGTGCACACCACATTTTTATCACAAAGTTTGTACAAGTCAATCTTTACAAACCCTAGCTTGAGAAACCATAGAAAAACCTTAACCAACCAACTCCTAGTTATGAATCCTTCTCAACCAAAATTCACTCCACCAAATATCTTCAACAAGCTATCATCAACACCATCAAGTTCTCCTTGGAAGATACACCAAACTTGTATCACATAACACCTCCACACTAATGCTCTTGTCTTCCTTAGGGTTTACAAACCCTAGCCATGTTGCATCACACAAGTACATGACACGGCAACTTTATCTCTAGCCTCCAATTCTAGATGTCCATCCTAGGGTTTGATTCCTCAAACCCTAGGTTTTAAACTCTTACATCATCACAATCATCAATATCTTCATGGAACATCAAGAATACAATAACTAACACTACTACATTTAGGGTCAAAATCTAACATGAAATTGACATTAAAAACATCAATTAAACATCGAATCTCTTTAATGTTGCTTATACATAGAGGTTGTGATGTCATAAATTCAAGCTTTAAACATCACTTAAACATCAAAAAACCCATTGTACTCACATGGACAAATTTTCATTATACGCTCATTAAACATTGGTTAACTAACATAAAATCAACACAAATCAACATTAACAACATTAATGATGTGAGGAATTCCATATAAAAAAATTTAATACACATTCGTTCAACGTATCACTGACGCTCGTGTTGTACCTTCAATGCCAAATTGTTGTTTCTACTCATTAATCTAACATCGAGTATGCCATGCATAAATCAATGTGTTCGATTAAATGTCGATTATTCAACCTCAATATTTTTGGGTTTAAAAAAATATTCAAAGCTAATGTATTTATAATACCTAAAGCCTAAAATTTGATAATTTGATTTGCAATGGGTGACACAAGTTTCATACCAAAAGGGTTAGAAGTACTCTTATATGGGAAGAGGAAATGGGTATTGTCCATGCTATAATATCCATGTTTAGTATAAAATGAGCACTCCCCTCCAAGTAACATACTTCAAGTATTTGGCACGTTTTCCATGGTTACATGTAACAACATAGTAATCTGGGGTGACTAATGAAAGGTAATAAGGAGGTCCTTGATGGCCCAAATAGTTTATATAGATTGTGAGTCTATCACTAGTAATCTAAAATATGGATTGGTTGTGTGAAGGACTAGTGTCTTCATAATCTTTTGTAACATGATGTTATATACAATGTTTATGTCCATGTCATAGTTATGTCAGAGATAAGGATGAAGTAGATCAAAATTTGATCTACAACATAGCTTCATGTGGTTTAGATGAGGTTTTAAGGGATCTATACAACAAATTAAATTGTTGAGGTGCAAATAAAGCATACCACAAAATCATACTAGCATTGGTTTTATAAATCTCTTCAATGACATTGCCCACCTAAATAATGAACTCCCCATTAGCATCCATAAAATTCTATAAACATTAGTTTATAAGGATAAGAACAAGAGATTCCATGAGATGTAAAAGGGATGTTATTGGTAAATCTACATTATATATGTAAAGAGTATATCATAGAATAATTTGAGTTATACTATTCTTAGAAAAAAGGCTCCAATCTACTTTTGTTGCCATGTTATGAGCATTGGCAAATGAGGGTTGAGAACATTATGTAGAAACGAGGTTTGTTATTTGTATTATAATAAAAAGAAATTATCATCATAAGTCAAACAAGCAAACATATCTTTATATTATTTAAATTGGTCTTTGTACTGATCCACAATGAAAACCAATTTGATAATTAAAAATGTAGATAGTCCTACTCACATGACCATTGAAGAGATAAACTAAAGCCTCATAATTACACCATAATCACCTTATTGGTATCCATATTTTCCAACTACATTTTATTAAAAAATGAACTCAAACACATGCTATGTTAATTGAAAACAATGTGGGGTTGGAAATTATCTTCAACTTGATAATTTTGGAAACTGTGTAAGGGTATATGAGAATAAAAATTCGATAAAAAAATTGATGTAAACAATTGATTGGCCAACATATCACACTATATTGTACTTGATCCAAAAGGGTTTGAATATCCAAAATATATGTTATTAACAATATGGGTAGGCCCTGTAGGATATATGACCAAATTAGCTTGGATTACAAATTCAAAGCTTTCCATAAGCATTGCAAAGAGTTTATTTTAAATGCAAGGCTCAATAGCTCTAAGTAAACAATCCCATATACTAATTTGCAAAGAAAAATGTTTGAAGTTGAATATTTTTATCTTGACTTGTAGTTATTTTAGTTTCTCTAAGTTATAAACTAGGAAGGAAGGAGGTCAAACTAACGAAAATGGAGGAAGGTCTAGCTTCAAATTTACCCTATAATTGCATGTGGTTGTTCCCAGAGAAACAATATGTGCACATGAAAAACATTGGATTAGCTATTGTGTAGGTCCATCCAACCAAGTTAATTCAAATCTTTCCATAAGCATTGAAACGAGTTGATTTAAAAAGGCAAGGCCAAATAGCTCTAAGAAAACAACCCCATATAATAATTTGCAAAGAAAAATGTTTGAAGTTGAATATTTTTATCTTGACTTGTAGTTATTTTAGTTCTCTGAGTTATAAACTAGGAAGGAAGGAGGTCAAACTAATGAAAATGGAGGAAGGTCTAGCTTCAAATTTACCCTATAATTGCATGAGGTTGTTCCCAAAGAAACATTATGTGCACATGAAACAATTGGATTAGCTATAGTGTAGGTCCATCCAACCAAGTTAATCCAATAACAATATCACAAGTATCAACATACAATAGGCCAAGACAAAGTGGGTAAAATATTCCTAAAGGGTAAAGCCTAATGCAATGTATCATTCACAATTTCAAAGTTGATGACTAATGCCAATTTTATTGAACACATCATACAATGCACTTTATACTAGTTTTGACTCATCTCATAATCCATTGTTGCATCGAAATTCACCTACAGTGGAAGCCACAAAGATTGATTAACCTCTAGTTTGATACGAGCATGCACTCACACACACACAAACACAAGAACTCATGGTTGGTAATTATGTTACTACCTTGAGCTTCTCTTGGCTTTGAGAATACTTTACTCTCTAGATGAGGCCAACCATGAGAAAGTGGAAGCTCATATGGCCCCTCCCCCCATATCACTCTCATTTCCCCATATCTAGTTTAATTATAAAACAATGCATGTACACATCATAGTGGATAAGAAGATAAATTCATGGAAAAACATCATATATACCAATAAAAGGTAACATAAAAGATCGTGAAATCTACTAATTATATGTCTACTACACTATCTCCTCCTAGTTTTTTTGTTTTGTTTCAAAACGTCAATAATTATGGTGTTGCCTTCTTCTTGTTGATGCTCTTCTTCTCTATGGATACTGTTGCTAAGAATGCAAATCATGCCTCTATGCACACACCTAAGTAGGACACACATCTAAAATAAAAGAAAACCATTTATAATTTACCTTGTTCATATTATATGAACATACAAATATAATATATTATTGATGGAACATCCAATTTAGTACATGCTTTATTCACATAATTACTATGATTAGTACCTGGTCTAGTAGACATAGTGGAAAGGTCAAACTTTGGTTGATCAACACCAACAACCTTAGTAATTGTAACGACCCCTCCGTTACGACTAGGAAAAGTGAAGCACAATAAGTGATTTTTTATTTTTTTTGGCATTAGGAAATTAACGTCAACAAATAATTCATAGCAGTGCAATCAAACGACATCATAATTAAAAGCATTACAAGCGACTCATTATCATAATCAATGACGATGCAACCAACACATAAACACAAATGATAGTGACACCTGACCAACACATAAACATAACTAGCGACGCAGTTCAACACATCACAATCAATTGAAGCAAATTATAAACAACTGAATAATCAACCACGACACTGAGCATTAAAGGAACTATCCTCCGAACCTATCCTGCATGGTTAGGACCTCCAGGACACATAAGCAATTCTCAAGCCCAAGATTCATCTGATTGATTTTGACCATTTAATGTCTCAGGGATGGTGACTGCTCTGAGGAACAAGGAGGTGTCTAAATCTCGCTAATCCAATCAAGTCGACAACTAGATCAATCAATCAATCTTAAACATCAATTATTCAAGGTGCAAGAGTATTCCGATCACTTAATTAAACATACATCCACATTTTTCAATGCGCGCAATTAATCTAGTCACTTAGGAAATCCTACATCAACATTATTCAATGCGCGCGAATAATCTAATAACTTAATCATTTAGACACCATCATTATTCCATACCACAAAGAAATCTAATGACTTAATCATCAACACAATCCATGGCACAATGGAAATCCATCGCTCAATCATTTATTCATTAACATTTTTAGTGGCGCAAGAGTAAATTGATTACTAAAACAATCCTAAATCAACCTTGTATAAATGCACAAGAGTAAACTAATTTCTAGACAATCATGGGTCAACACAATTAAAGGTGTAAGAGTAATCATTACTTTTACTCATTGCGCAAGAAATCCAATCACATTAAGTTCAAGGTGCAGGAGAAATCAAGAGTTTTATTCCATGGCGCAAAATAAATCTTATCAAATACCCAATCATACATCGCATTATTAATGGTCAAACCCTATGAACTTGGTAAATTTATTCTTTAAACAACCAGAGTGTAATATATGACGATTGGGAAATCACTAAACAATTTCTCATGTACTACACAAGAAGATGGTGATAACCATATATACAATAATTCAACACAACGAGTGAATCATCGAGTAACAAGAATAATGCTTGCGCACCTATACCAATAAATTTTAAAGAACACAAGGAGTAAAAGTAATGGCGTCTAAAATGTTGCAACGTTAAACCATAATACATGCATAAACCCAAGAATAAAAACATGATACACATTATATACACTGGTTGTAGAAAGATGATACACATCAATAACCCCCCCCCCCCCA